>RXON01004712.1:0-18167 GCA_009667805.1 Leptobrachium leishanense | reverse complement strand
TACTTTTGTTCATCTAGTGTATTTCTTTTCACCTTAAAGTCTGCTCAATTAAGTCTGACTTTTAGACAACTGTTCAGTACTAACTCTAGCAGGTTCAAGCGCTCAAAGTCAGCGCTTTTAATTGCCATGCAGCTTATTTTGTGGAGATGTGACAAACAAAATTAAATAAAAATCAGTTACATTCACAGACCCCATCACTCCAGGGCGTACCGCTTCAGCGATTTTCAGATTTTTGGAATTGTGACTTTATTGCTGAAAGGAACATTGTGATCACTACACCATCTTCTGTATTTATTTTCATATTTGCCTTTTACCCAAGAAAGGCACTAATTTTATGGGAAAAGGATTGAAAAGAGTTTGGGGCCCAGGTGTCAAAAATGTTGGCTGAAGGGCTTTAACGGTACATTGCCCCTGTTGTATTGATGGGAGCTGTACATGGAACAGAATTGACATTTTAGGCTCAGACGAGGGCACTGATCACGTCCGTTATAGCATATAATTATGACCAATGGAGCCCCACACACAATGTACGTCCGTACGGAACTGCGGATGCACAACGGACGCAAGTTAGGAAAGAACGTAAATCCGCTAGAACGGGCACACAGAGTGCGATGCGTCTGCAAAGCTGTGTGTGAGTGACGGAAGGTGGGCAGACGGACTGCATTTTTGACAGACAAAATGTTTTTCATATTTAATTTTCCCCTCTTACATCAGTCAAAAATAAAGTAAAAAAAAAAAACCAGACTATGTGGCCACTACTGTGTCTTCCATCAGAAAGTGCGTCCGTACAAAATGTGCTCGTCTGACACCAGCTTAAACAGTATATAGCACTGCGCCAGGTCATGTTGGTCGCTCACCCGTGCCACATTTTCATGGAGTATGGTGTATAAATATAACCCATCGTTTATGTCCTGAGCTGCAAGATGCCAGGGGTAGTATGTGGGGACCAGGGGAAGGGTGTTAACGTCCTTGAAGCTATGTGGGGTTTTTTTTTTTATCCTTCCTCTATACTTGAAGACCGGAGCGTTTTCGAAAAGCAATGTTCAGATTTTTAACCAATGAAAAGGAGGAGGGGAACTAGTATTGAAAGACAGTTTTTAGATCCTTAACAGGCATTTTATCTGTGGAAAGAATAATATATTCTGGTTACCATGCTGTTTTCACCTTTTAGTTCACCCCAGATACAAGATCTGCTTTGACGTGAGCCAGGGGGCTTATTAGTCATTTGGGATTCAGCACACATTACAAAATGTTATGTGGTAATAGTTTGGTCAACTTTTAGATTAAACCAAATTTACTAATCCCACAAAGTGCAATGGTGATATTCACCAACCACCATAGTTTACACTTTGAATTTCCCTTTGGGAAAGTTTCTAGTTATTGCAACAATATTGCCTAGCAGACGACCCCCTTTAGTTTGCGTAGCCAGACCATTGGCACGGTGGTATCTACAGCACATTTGCCAACCGCGGTCTGCCACAATTTGTATATCTAACTCGTGTACCTGGACTGCACTTTGTGGACAAGCAATGCACTTCGAAGCAGGTATTCAACAGTGTAGGGGTGTGGAGAGAAGGGTGCATTCTTGAACCAGCTTTTTTGCTCTAATGTCCTATAGATTTGAAGTGCAGGTGTATAACAGCTTTGTATAAGATTCTTTGCTTGTGAACGGAAATAAATATTCACCATTTCAGGGCTATTCAACCTAAATTTCATGTTTAGTTTAATACTCTTTTATCTTCTCTAAAAAGGGCTGATGACGGAAGCAGAATAAAGTGCCGAGGGCAGAACCAAGTCTAATACTCTCCCCTGTATGGAGTATATTCCCGTGTTTATTATTAATAGCCCTGCCAGGTGCCAACAGTCTACATTATAAATTATTGGTTTTAAGTCCAGTATCCATAATCTTGGCCCTCCAGATGTTTTTGAACTACATTTCTCACGAGGCTCAGCCAATCTATTGAGTAATCGAGCATCATGGGATATGTAGTTTCTAAACATCTGGAGGGCAAAGCTGGCTGACCCGGTGTACATTAAATCCGTGAAGTATTGTGCACATGAGAAATTTACTCCAGTTGGAGAGTTGGATATATGTGTAAAAACAATTACAAGGTTATTGGACTTTGCAATCATGTGATTTCATTGATCATGATATTCTTGTGACACCTCCCTTGGGGGGGACCGATTATGTCCAACTACTAGAGGGTGGCAGGATATTTCTGAAATATTCTAGAAGCCCGACTTTCAAAACTGCAATTTAATTTCAGAATATAATTGTTAAAATAGATCTCTTTACAATAATTTGTGACAAAGACTTGTGTTAGTGCACACAAAAACGATGCTCTCGCAAATGTATTTATGAAATGTACATTTGTATTTTTTAATTTAAATACTCCTTATAAACTGCACTTATTCTGCATGTTGCATTTATTAAATACATTAAAATCTGCAATGTAACAAAACTTGTTTATCTGCATACGAAATTTATAACACCATTTTAAATGAACAAAAAGATGGCTCACTTCATGTTGTGTTTTTTGTATTAAAACTAGGGTTTGTGCCACTAGTTGTTTTTTTTTTCCTCCACCAACACCAGCCATTTGCTCTTTTTTTATTGGACGTAGTTCACAGATTACATGTTACAATAAAGAGTGCTGGACAAAGACTGAAAAAAGGAAAGGGGGGAAAAAAATAATAAAAAAAAAATGGGGCGGAGACAAAGAGGAAAAAAAAAAAAAGTACGAAAGTGGTTCAAGATTATAAATCATGCAGATCATGCTATACAGCAAAATAAAGGGACTAAAAAGGAAATCGTGAATGATAGAACACTAAAGAATACAGAAAATGTGCATATAATAAAATAAAAAAATTACACAGCTTTGCTTCTTTGGTTACAAAGTAGGTTGAACAATTTCACAGTTTTTCTTTAATCCCACCCTTAAATAAAAAAAATTATAATACCTGTACATAAATTGTCTAAAAAGCGTAACAATCATGGCAATATTTTTTTTCCTCTCCATCAGAAAGAAAAGAAAACAAAAATGTTTTTCTTCATCAAAATAGCTAATCTGTCATTTATTTTGGAATCACGACTTTATGCTGAACCTGTACAGGTGCATTATGGATTTATACTTACACTCTTTACAACATTTACATTCCAAAACTGGGTCTTTAAAGATTGTAAAATAAATACACAAAAACCCAAATCTGCAATTAGTGTTCGGTATATGACAATACTTTTTTTTTGCTCAGTTATTGCCTGAATTTTACATTTACTGAATGCAGATCCAGTCTATCATTTTTCTCTATCCTTACTGATTAGAATTACATTTTAAAGAAAATAAAAAAGGTTTCTGTGACATTGTTCATACACATTATGAAAATAGCAGCCCTGTAATAAATAGAAACAAAAACATTAAATGAAACAAGAGGCAAATATTACTTATATAGTTAAAGTACGGTGGCTCTCGCGGAATACAATGAAGATTTGCTTTTACACAGCACGGACATTACATGGCTCAGAGTATATTCTAGGGGAGATGGTACATGGGAGAGCCACAAGCTCTAAGTCCTTTTGCTGAGTTGCGACATCAGATATTAACAGTGGAAAAGCAGCATTTTACATCCCAAGGAACACTTTACCAGTGGACGGTTTGAGTTTCGCGTACATGCACATGCCCCAACGATCAAAACAGAATAGGCAGACGTGTGGCTCTGAAGGACAAGAAATCCAAAAGTCTTCTCGCTCTATTGTAGTCTATTCTGTATCTCCGGATTCTCTGCTCTCTGGCACAAAAAAGGTCTTCTTATAAAGACAGGGGGGGGGGGGGAAAGAGAGCTAGTTAAAGAGATAAAACTCATGTTTTATTACCAATATTGCAATGGGGGGGTCCAAAACAAAGTGTGCCAGAATGGCAGAGACACGTGATTGTTGCCATGACAAGATTTTCACAACAGGTAAAACCCAAACATCGGCAGGAGACTCTTTGCAGTGCAGCTTCCACTGCCGCCGCTTGGATTTCTCTGTTTTGAAACGCCAGTGCTTATTTTCTAGCCCCCCAATGTGTATTTTCTATAGCCCGTGTAGGAATTTGTTGTGAAATAAAAAAAAGGTAGGCAATACCTCCAGGCTTCCCTTGCTGCAGGAGCAGCCTGTTAAAGCAATGATGTTGCATGGGAGCCCAGTTGGAAAGAATCGGAGATTCTGGACCATGAGCGTGACTCAAAATGAGTCCGATTGCAATTATTTAAAGACAGTGGTTCCCAACCGCGGTCCTCAAGTACCCCCAAACAGATCAGGTTTTCCAGATATCTGAAGCACAGCACAGGTGATTTGATTTGCTGCTCAATGATTGCAGGATTCAGTCTGCTTTTCTCCAAAGCAATCCTTAAAACCTGGCCTGTTGGGGTACTTGAGGACCGCAGTTGGGAACCACGGATTTAAGACGTTCTTTACTTTTGCACATTGCTCAAGTGTGGTTTAGTTCCAAACTATGTGCATGGTCATTGCTGGAGCAGTGTTGTTTCTAACTGGCTAACACAGTATGGCTTAAGTTAGGAGATACAAGGGTGACAGGGGGGGGGGGCGCTTTTTTTTACATTTTATTCCAAAATATATAATAGTTCCAATTACAGCATGACCTTCAGAATACGCCATATATCTTGATGCTGCTCCAAACTACATAAATTCAGAAAATACAGCCTATTGTGTAAATGGAAAGGGGAGCACCACCCCCCCCCCCGAACAAAAAAGTATATATCCATGTAAATATATGTCAGCTTTTCAACATTTTTCTTTTATTTTTGTCCAATCCAGAAGCCTAACCACTACATTCAATTTCATCTGGATTAAACCCAATTTAATAAATTTGACGATACATTAGGTTGTCACATTACTGATGTTCACCTTTCTGAAAACAACATAAATTGCATTATGTACCAAAACATGTTTATTTTAAATAAATGGGTAAATTACACATTCTCCTTAGCCAACAATGGAGCCACACGTTTTTTTTTTTCCTTTCAAAGAAGTTTCTTTTCCTTCCTACAAAACATAAAATGCTGCTTTATCCCTTGGGATAGGATGAAGAAATGGAAAACGTATTGGTTTCCAGTTTCATGCACAGGTGACCCGTGATGTGCTTTGTGTGTTAAAACCTGATGTGCAACGCAATAGGCATCACCTCTCTCGCAGTGAGAAATCTGGGAGAACGATTGTCTAATACTGAAAAGGCCAAACACAAATGAAGCATGGCTACTTTCTGTTTTTAGCTTTTTTTTCGCTCCTTTTCTTTTTTTTCTTAAAGTGGAAAGGACAGCAGTGGCACACAAACAGGTTGCTTTCAGTTCATTCCGTGAAGCGAGAAAGCTCTTTGTATGGTTTATGCTGAGGAGACATTCGGTTGCTGCGTGGGGTGCGCGTTCTGCGTAGCGGCGAGCGGAGCTGAAGTCACTGGGGGCTGTTGCTGGCAGCTGCCAAGACCCGCCTGGGTGGGGAGCTGAGACAGCTGATCGCTGCTGGAAAGCGATTTTAACAGTGCATTCTCACGTTCAAGTGTAGAGTTCTTCTCTATTAATTCCTTTATTTGTTCCTTCAGGACTTCCACCTCTTCTCTTACAGCATACATCAAATGGCTTTTCACCAGGTCCTAGTGGGAAGAAAACCAAAGTAAATAAAAGATATAGTAAAGTCATAAATAAAAAAAATAAAACCAGAAAGAAAGAATTCTCTATAAAAAAAAGGTTCAATCTTTGAGATATAGATTTTAGCTGCCTAAGCTATGGTACCTTCATATCTAAATGACATGTGAGGGACAGGATCATTAGATGTATAGTATATCTGTATTAAAACATTTCCAAGGAGAATTTTACTGTCCCATCTCTGGTCTGTATGCCTAAATCACTTGATAAAACGGATCTACGAGCCCAAAACTTTACATTTCACGAATAACAGTGAAGATATTGAAACCAAAAATAAAATATTTGAAAAATTTGCTGGTCTGAAATTAAAAATCTACCTTTCTTGTGGCCTGTCTCAATTATCCAACTACTTCTTGTAGTTCCATATTTGCCCGATTAAATGCTTCTCACAGACCCAAAAATAATTTAAAAAAGTCAACTCCCTGACAAAAAAAATATGAAAAAAAATACCGTAAGTAAAAATGTTCTAGTCCTGCAAATTAGAAATTATTTTTTTTAGAGCCATTGAAGTCTATGGAGATTGTGAGATTACTATAGCTCACACCTGACTCTGAATGTAGCCCTGTACTATTTTCATGAATGCCAGGAGTGTAGATTCTGGTCCTCTGATGAGGCTTCAGAGAGAATAGATTCTCCTTTGATGTCTTGTACAAATAGAACATGGGAATTTCCACCAAGAAATGATAAGGGGGAAACATTTAGTGGTTCTGGTGGTAGAATCAAAGCACTCGTGGTGCCTAGAGTGTCCCTTTAATAGAAAAGGATTTCCCAACTTTACCAAACAGTTCCACCTACGTTACAAATGTTCGTATCGAAACAGGAGACAGACTTGGGACCTAAAGCTGTTTGGGAAGGTAATACACTTGACAAAAAGCTCTTAAAAATGCACCATAATACATATAAATCTTTTTTTTTTTTTAACCAGTGACCAGATACAGTTCAGGACATGATCACCAAGGTAATAGTTACTACAGAACTGCATGGTTTAACCCACTTAACAGGATCTGCTTTCTTTTTTTAGAATGCGACCGAAGAATTTCCTTTATTAACCACAATCTGTTCCTACTTATCAGTTTATCACTTATAGGGGTTAAAGGTACAGCATGTCCCATGGACTAAAAGGCGAGGCATAGGCATAGTCTGTACATACAGCAAATGGTATGTCACAGTGTTACGGGGCTAAAGTGCCCTGCAATCAAATGTCACAGGTCACGTGAGCAGATTTATTCATTTAGTAGAGAAGAACATGTTCTACTAAATCATATCAGAAGATGAGGCAAGGTCTGGGAGTACAATACGACTCACAAGTAGGTGTGTGCGTTCTGGATTGTTTGGACATTAGAGATTATCCGGTAACAAGGTTACATGATCCATGCAGGAACCCAAGAACATATTTTATCTACGTTCAGATATATCATAAAGAGCTGTCAGAAATGGGGAGACTAATCGTTTACTACATTTATATTTTCTGTAATCTTCAGTCAAGACTAATAAAACCAGGACTTCAGATCAGGATTTAGCAAAGTCACGGAGGAAAATATCTATCGCAAATCCATTTAAAAGGAACATTCACTACAAATTAGGTTTTTCTTTAACTATACTGCTAAACATAAAATATATGCCACAATATACCCAAGTGCCAGGGCAAAACTGTTCTTTGGGCATCTTTAACCATAATATTATGCACAGTTGCAATGATGGGTCATTGGATAACTGGATCTATCAGGTAAGTCTTGAGAGATCTCTAACTACACTTCTTAGTTGTGCATAGTATTTTCCTCATATTGGGCTGGATAGCTTTATGCTCATAGGCCATGAGGGGGATTTAGGTACCGATAAAGGAAAAAAAAAGAAAAAAAAAATAGAATACACTTTGATAATGAACTGACAGCATTTGCGCCATTACTCACCATTGCCTGTTCTATTTTGTTGTCAATCGCAACAACATTTGCACTTGACGAGCTGCAAAAGAGAAAAAGATTGATTACATTGTGGAATCAAAACGCGAATAATGTGCACATCAGTAACTCGTAATTAATAAAAATAGTTACATGATTAACTATTGAAAACAGGTTACGGCTTTTGTAAATTGAGCCAAAACCCCCTAATAGTCGTTTTTACCGGCGCCTGCACCAGGTCACCCAGTAAAACAGTCTGTCGTCCTATTTTACATGAAAGATACAGACACCAATGGAAATTAGCCAACTACACAGCTTGAAGCGCATCTTTTGGAAAGGCAAGAATCTGACAAGTCGTGACAAGGTCAATGGATAGGCATTTGCAGTGGATCATGGGTGATTCTTTTATGAGAGCACATCAAGATCTTCCTCAGAGGGGCAGATCGGTCACTTAAAAGCCAAACGTATTTGCAGATTGAGAATTCACAAGCCACAGGAAATATTATATAGTTGCCAATGGCTACTTTGCTGGTCATGACAAATAAGAGCCAAGTATCAAGTTGTATTTTTTATTCCGTTTGCATTATGTAACCTGATAGCAGTCAGTGGGTACCTATCACCTGCATGAGCAATATTGTAGGAGGTCAACACGACATCATCCTTTAATATATATATATATATTATCCATTTATTGTGAAAGTTGATGATGGTGGTACATTCAGTGTGAGGAGAGGTGGGACAGGAAATTAAGAACGCATGTCCACCGCATAACGGAGAAGAATTTCTGGAATGCATGTACACAGCGTAGAGGAAATGGAACTAAATAGTAACAAAATAAAACACCAGAGGTTATTAAAATACATATATTCTTGGGATCGTAACTGCATTCCAATCTTTGGGAAAATAGCAGATGCTTCCAAAGTAAATCTTGTGTGAAACCTAAACTGCTGCTCATTTTGTTAGGGCTTGGACAGACTCCTTTCTATGTGTCATGTGCACAAAGGGCTCCCATTAATTTGTCGTCATCTTTGATTTTAAGCTCAGGAACCACAAGTTCAGTTTGGATTGTGCTGTGATTAACCCTTATGGGTGGGAAACCTAAGTTATTATAAACAAGGCACTGGTTGTATTTCCTTTTGCTCCCAGAACGCTTAAAGTTTCATGTAAAGAGCTGGCCATATCGCACTTGTGTAATAACTTTTGCATAACTGAGATTAAACTTTCCTAAGGATGAAATATAGATCTCATGTGCTACATTCCCCATATGCAAGAACTCTGGGTAGGATATGCAAATGAAGTCAACATCTCACTTTTTTGCATCTAGGCTCTGTGATAACAGAACCCTCCTGCCTGATGCCATACTAAATATATATATTAGGCCTACCAATATATATATATATATATATATATATATATATACACTTTTTTTAGCAATGGCCAGGTTATGCAACCAGCCACAATCACTCCTGTACAGTCGTTTCAGGCTCTTTAGCCCTCATCAGCAGGAGATAGAATGTAACTGGTTGCTATTGATGCTTAACCCCTAGGGCAAAGCAATACGCATTTAGCAATCCTGCACAACAGTTTCTGCCGGTGCAAAAAAAAAATAAAAAAAAATGAAAATTTAAATACGTCAAGCGCAAGTGCTATCGGATCACCTTTATTTTATCACCGAGAGCTTTTGTCAAGGTATATATACATTCTGGACTATTGGTAATAGGTTTTAGAGGATTTCCCTTTACGCACTGACCCCGGTAGTTCATCGTTAACTAAATGGCTGAAAGAGTCCTCGGGTGCTGATGTGGGAATGGCGCTGTATTACTTTTTATACAGCAAGTCTCATTCACAAGAAGATGCAAGGAATATCAGGGGAGAAGTCGTCAAAAGGACGAGGACTTTACACAACCATAAAACCCACGGCAGAGACAAAGGAAAGAAGTAGCCCAGTGAGGAGAGTCTTGCACTGCGCTAGAAATGTATACTATAGAAGAACATGGTGGAGAGTGAAGACCTATACATGGGGTTACAGTTGTGTTCAAAATTATTCAACCCCCCAATGCTGTAAAGGGTTTTAGGGAATTTAGTGTACATTTGTAATTGTATTCAGAATGAAATCCTACAAGGACTTTTTAAAGAACCATATGCAACTAAAATGACATCAATTGGTTTTGTAATACAGTAGTAAATGTTTCTTCTGTGAATTCTTCATTGACACAATTATTCAACCCCTTAAAGACTACCACTCTGAAGAACAGAGGTTCATTCAAGTGTTTTCAATCAGGTATTGAAAACACCTGTGGATGTCACGGAGCAGCAATAAAGCATAATAAGCACCAATTAGGCAGCTTTAAAATGACTGTGATACTCAGCTCCTTCTAGACATTTACTGGTGTGGTTACAAACATGGTGAAGTCAAGAGAATGGTCCAGGAAGACAAGTGAAGAAGGTGATTACTCTTCACAGGAAGGGCAATGGCTATAAGAAGATTGCAAAGATGTTAAACATACCAAGAGAGACCATAGGAAGCATCATTCGCAAATTCAAGGCAAAGGGCACTGTTGAAACGCTACCTGGTCGTGGCAGAAAGAAGATGCTGACTTCGACTGCTGTGCGCTACCTGAAGCGTAGAGTGGAGAAAAGTCTCTGTGTGACTGCTGAGGAACTGAGAAAAGATTTGTCAGATGTGGGTACTGAAGTTTCAGCTCAGACAATACGGCGCACACTGCGTAATGAAGGCCTCCATGCCAGAATTTCCAGGCGCACCCCCTTGTTGTCTCCAAAGAATAAGAAGAGTCGACTGCAGTATGCCAAAAGTCATGTGGACAAACCACAGAAGTTTTGGGATAGTGTTCTGTGGACTGATGAAACAAAATTAGAACTGTTTGGGCACATGGATCAACGCTATGTTTGGAGGAGGAAGAACAAGGCCTATGAAGAAAAGAACACCTTGCCTACTGTGAAGCATGGCGGGGGGTCATTCATGCTTTGGGGCTGTCTTGCTTCTGCAGGTACAGGGAAGCTTCAGCGTGTGCAAGGTACCATGAATTCTCTTCAGTACCAGGAGATATTGGATGACAATGTGATGCAGTCCGTCACAAACCTGAGGCTTGGGAGACGTTGGACCTTTCAACAGGACAATGATCCCAAGCATACCTCCAAGTCCACTAGAGCATGGTTGCAGATTAAAGGCTGGAACATTTTGGAGTGGCCATCGCAGTCACCTGACTTAAATCCGATTGAGAACCTCTGGTGGGACTTAAAGAAAGCAGTTGCAGTGCGCAAGCCTAAAGAATGTGACTGAACTGGAGGCTTTTGCCCATGACGAATGGGCGAAGATACCCGTAAATCGCTGCAAGACACTTGTGTCAAGCTATGCTTCACGTTTAAAAGCTGTTATAACTGTAAAAGGATGTTGTACTAAGTACTAAGATTGAATGTCACTTGGGGGTGAATTAAAAACTGATAATGATGTGAGCACAGAAAAGACATTTGTGGTTATTTCATTATAAATGTTATGTTATATTTGTCTGACCTACACGTGCCTCTTTGATTTAATTGTAAGCAAGATGACTGAATGATCAAAATCAATGTCAAAACTGGCCAAAACACTCAATTTCAGTGGGGGTTGAATAATTTTGAACACAACTGTATATTGCTGCAGCAATAATGCATGCACAACACAACTTCATCCATTTTATTGGTTTGGTATGAGTTGAAATGGGCAACTATACTTTGCTGCATTATTATTTTTTATGGGCTGGTGTATTTGGGTTCGCGGCCAGGTTGTTCAGATCTGCCATTAGGACCGGCTTTTGAAAATCGCAAAGATTTTCCTTTTAACGCCCATACGGTAATTTGCACTAATAGATTGTGATACCACATTAATCGTAGTGCACACTTGCGTTTGCGCTCATAATGCTAAGTATAGGACGCGTGAAGTACAGTAAGCTTGCGCATGGTTCGCGCAGGTTTTCAGGCGGCATACGATTCTGCGCGGTTTAAGGCTAGGGTCAGACTGAGGCAGTGCGAACGCGCGTGCAGCCGCACTTAATCACGGCCGTGCTAGCAGCAGATGCCGGGCAATGACGGCCAATATACGAAGTACGGTCGCACAAAAGTCCGGCGCGCCAACGCAAGCGGCAAACAAAACGCATTTTTTCGAGAACGTGAAACCACTAGTACTGACGTACAGAGTGCGCTGCGTCCGCTAGCGGCGTGTGTGCGTGATTAGGAGACGTCAGACGCTGCTAATGTCCGGCCAACATAACGTCCAGACCCAAAAAGTTGTTTTATTGATGATCCGTACAAAATCAACTGCGCATTGTATGACCGCTATTGCGTATTCAGTGAAAAAATACGTCCATTCGTTCGAACGCCCTTTTTCACGGACAACGTGAAAAATGCGTTAGTCTGACCCTAGCCTTAGCGTTAAGAATGTAATACGGAATTGAGCGCAATTATTTTTAACACACGCGTTAACACTTAACCATGCCGGCGCTACGGTTAACAACAAGATTGTAATGTGGCCCGAAGTTTGCTGAGCTCATTTTGACCGGTTTTGCTCAACATGTTTAACTGTGGTTTTAAATCGCGTTTTATTGTACGGCCCAGACAAATTACATATCCTTTTTTCGGCAAGACTCAGCAGATTCATAATTTATCATTATCATATGTATACGTCATGCCCTACCACAATGCTATAAGAAACAATGTAAAATAATGTGAATTTTCAATACAATTTCAATCATCCACAGTGTGTAATGTATTTTTTTTCACATTTTATCATCTGAGCCTTTGTGGTTATATATTCTATGGGGCAGGGGTGGACTGGGCCGGGGGCAGGGTGGCAAATGCCCCCCGGCTGGTTTTCAGCTGCTGCGTTTTCTCTCTTTAAAATGAGCCCGGCCAGCCGCTACACACCGATCTCATAATCAGGAAGAGGAGGCTGCCAGCCCAGCAGCTCACGTGGGGCCATGCTGGCCCCGCCCCTTCTTGCTCCACATCCACCATGCGGTGCAGAGACTACCCTACTGCCCCAGGATCGGATGGGGTACGCTTGTTAACCCTTTCGCTGCTGAGACGTTTCACGCCTCTGTGCTGAGCTAATTTTTACCTGTTTCGCTCATCTTGTTTAAACGTGTTTTGAAGGCTTATTTTAGTATATGACCCAGACATATTATATATCGTTCTTTCCGTCAGATTCGGCAGATTCATAATATGTAATTATTATATGTATACGTCATGTCCTGTCTGTATATTATAACAAAAAATGCAATAAAATATGAATTTTCAATAATTTACAACGTGTAAAGTGTTTTTTTTTTCACATTTTAACATGCGAGCAATTGCGGTTTTATTTTGTATGGGGTGCGCTTGTTAAAAAACATTAGAAATTGGGGCTCGTTACATTTTTTTTGGGGAAAATTACGCGATTTTTAACAAACGCACCGCATACAAAAATTGTTAGTGCAGCATCATTGTTCACATTATAATTGAAATGGGAACAATATTGCTGCATTAACAAACCAAAAAAAAAGAAAAAAAACTTGTTTATTTTTTTTTATAGTTTTGTTTTTAATATTTTTTTATTTTTATTTTTTTAAAAAAAACTTTTTTCATGGTCATGTTTGATATTGTTGGAACGGCCATGCTCTGGCTGATCCAACAGTACCAAACATTAACCCCCAGCTGCCACGGATTGGGAGATAGGGGGTTCATTGGAAGTCCCTATCTCCACCATTGGTGGCAGTTAGGGGTTAACTCCAGGACTGGCGTCATCGTGCTATGCACGATGACGCCAGTCCTCAGGGGGAGTTCCCGGAGGCTTGGCCGACATCCAAGATGTCGGCCAGCTCCAGGAAAGGATCACGAACCGGCACTTTTCGGCGCCGATTCGTGATCCGGCCCCCATGGGGTTAATGCCAGGTACCATTAGGAAGGGCAGGCTGTGCCCTTCCAAACGGTGCCTGGATTAACCCTCTGCACCCCGGCGATCGGGAGGGAGAGAGGTCCTCCCCCTCCCTTTCAGGCGCCTCCTCCGCACAAACGGGGGGGCGCCCGAATTAGATGTCATCGCGCCGCCGCGATGACATCTTATTGTGCAGCGGCGATTCCGGGTGCTGGGCTGACACCGAGGATATCAGCCCTCACCGGGGGGCACAGCGATCGGCCGGAATCCGGCCGATCGCTGGCCGTAAAGGGAGGATGCGCTCAGCTGAGCGCGTCCTCCACAGCGAAAGGGTTAAAAACAATTAGAACTGGGAACCCTCTTCTTTAATTGTCTGAGAAATTACGTGATTTTAGCTAAAAAAAAAAATCGTTAGTGCAGCATCATTGTTCACATTATAATTGGAATGTGAACAATAATGCTGCATTAATAAAAAAACAAAACAAAAAAAATACGATTATTTATTATTATTATTTTTACTTTCTTAAATTTTATTGTTTCTTGTAACATGACCCTCTAGCTGCCACCGATCAGAAACCCCCCCCCCCTATCTAGACTATAGGATTTCCATAGGAAATCCCTGAGCACCAGTCAGTTGACGAGGGGGTGGCCCGGGAGGGGGGCAGCCGGGAAGTGGGGCTGCCATCCAATGCCCCATCCAGAAATTGGCCACGATCTGGCGTCAATTGGTGCTGGATCAGGGACTGGCACCTAGGGGGTTAATACTATGCATCGCTGGAAAGGTCAGCCCGTGACCTCTCCAGGGATGCCCGGCATTAGCCTCTATCCTCCTCCAGCGATGGGGAGATAGATCCAAAGGAGGTGCTCCTCCTGCTCTGGTGGGGGGGGGGGGCTGAAACTGACGTCATTGCGCCTGGCACGATGATATCAGTGTAAAGCCCACGTAATGCAGGATGGCATAGTACGTCTTGCGTCCTAAAGAGGTATATAGTTGCATTTTTTTTTCCTTTTTTTTCTTCCTGTTCTGTGGCTGATCGGCCATTTTCGTAGGCATTCGGCAGCCTATGGCAGTCAGTTTGGCGAATCATCGGCTGTCTTCGGCAGGCTGAACGTCGCCGTTTGGTGGATCCCGTTCGGCACACTTCAGGGACGCTGTGGTGATTGCTGAATTCACCGCAAGGTCGGCACATTGAAATCTATGAAGTGCGCCGAACGAGAGAGCACCAACATTTCTGTCTCTCTCACTCTCTCTCTCTGAATAACACCCTAGATGTTGAAACAGGTTAAATCACTTGAAATAGTTAAAATGAAATGCAGTTATGGTAATATTCACCATTGGCCATTTAACCCTTTTTGTCCACAATACTATTCCAATGGAAATTAAAGGTTCACGCTACATACCCTGACCTCTTTATCAAGAGTTCTGGGAGACAGGAGCTGATGGATTGGTTCTGTGCATTCACGGGCAGTATCAATCCATCATTCTGTGCAGGCGCTATGGAACTTGCATATAAAAGTCTAAAATTTGCACAACACAACACAGGTTACGTATGGATATTGAGTTAGATAGCTGCAGGGACATCCGCATTTTGGAAGCTTTGAGCCAAAGTGGAGGAGCAGCCCTAAGTCAAGGGAGAATTTAAAAAAATAGAATAAAAATAATTGGGCAGAGGCTGTCAGCAGAACCTTCCCAATTATTTAAGGGCAAAAAGAGAGTGGGAGTCAAATTTTTAATACCGTTTCCCTTTAAGGAGTAAATGAGGACAAATCCTATGTAAATGCTTGTATAGGGGGAGATACCTTGAAACTGCTGCTTTTTATAGTCAGCTTTGCACGGTGTTAATTGACATAACACTTCCTGTAGATCTTACTAAATGCTGGCATTGTGTCATTTTCCTGGAGGCCATATCATGGCATGTTTTAACGATGGCGTGAAGTTTCATACATGCTCATCATGAGTAACTTGGTTTTTGTACTCTCCTTGACATCAAATATTTCGTAAGTAAATGTGTGTGAGTAACCAGTGGCAGACACTTTATCAGCAGATCATACAGCGTGGCGAGAGGGCACGTGGCATTGTGTGGCATAACTAGAGATCGGTGGCTATGAGACTGCCATATTGACAGATGTTTGAATATCATATTCATTCGATACAAAAATTACTCATTAAGAAAAATGACAAATTTTCCAAGATAGCATTCCCTGATTAGATATTCATTGCAGAAAATTTTAAGAATTGATCACACATACAGTACATAATAAAGTAGGCAAAAATAATCATTGTATAAAAATATGAAAAATTTTAATTAAATTAATACACAACCTGGACATATGTTACCATGTCTGAATGTAACACAACTTACTTCATGGTTTTATTGCATTTTTTTAAACTATTACAGTATATTCCTCATTTTATCTCAGGTGATAATTGCTATTTACGAAAACAGTGTTAATCTGGACACAGCTCTTCCTTGAAAGTGACTTGAATCTTGTGCCTCCTGTAGCCAAGTGTGACCTATTAAATCTATTTATTTCCTACACATTCCACTTTTCTTTCAAAGATCTTTATAAAGTTGTCATTCTTTTACACTGCAGCTTTCATTGTTTTAGAACATTTTCTAGAATCCACACCTTGCATTTGCCCGGCTTGTCCAATCTTGATATTAATGTTGATTTTGCCCTGCTTGAGCCTGCTTACGTATTTGAAACAAACTACACTTAGTGCCCTATCACCTCCTTAACGCTAGCGCCAGCACACACGGACGTGAGTGTTAGCCCTTAGGTAAATGAGGTTAACACATGCCGCCCAGATCACATCCCAATCGCTATCGGCTTAAGAAGCCATAAGCACATCGAAGTTTGCACTTTCTAGCACAACATGGGGAGCGCAAACTGTAATTAGCATTGGGATTACATAGTCCTAACGCTAATTACAGCACCGCTGCGGTTCACTAAAATGTTAGCCACAGCTTGATGCTGGTGCCAACTGATTCCGCTTCTGCAAAATCAGTTAATCACCAACTTTAATCCCCCCCAAAAAATCAGATACTCACCTCTCATCCTGTGGGCGAATGGCATCCCAATCCGCCGCTTCTGGCCACTGGGAGCAGAGTGAGACTGGGGAAAATAGTCCATAGTTTCCCTCCATGAATCACTCTGCAGCCATGCACGATCTCGTGAGAGCGAGATCGTGCAGGTCACGTGGCCCGGCAGTACAATCCTCCATGGAGTCCTATGGAATCCAGGAGGTGATGCTCGTGGCAACGCGGAAGCACTGCTGTGAGAATCCAGGAGGTTAGCGCTGCCAAAGGGTTTGGTAAACAGGTACCGTATTATCTGGAGTATAAGACTACCGGGTGTATAAGACGACCCCCTAATTTTCCAGTTAAAAAATAGGTTTTGGGCTATACTCGTCATATTGTATTGTATATCCCG
This sequence comes from Leptobrachium leishanense, assembly GCA_009667805.1. Taxonomy (NCBI): domain Eukaryota; kingdom Metazoa; phylum Chordata; class Amphibia; order Anura; family Megophryidae; genus Leptobrachium; species Leptobrachium leishanense. The sequence goes on along the minus strand of RXON01004712.1, from coordinate 1,226 downwards.
TGTATAAGACGACCCCCAATTTTTAAAAAGTAGTCTTATACACCAGAAAATACTGTATTCAGAACAGGCTTCTCTGAAGGAAGGATACACTGAATAGCAGTGACAATGCAGAAGCATTGCATGATGGGTCTTCTGCCCTTCAATAAGGAAGTGCTAGACCACTAATTGGAAGCACCTGAATCAGCAGCAGTGTTGTGGAAGGAATCAGAGGCTAGGCAGGACGGATCAGGAAAAGTGCCGCCAGGGTTATCATTGTGGTTTAGCAGTCCTTTTGCCTTTCTAGCCACAGCACCGCGAGGTATGACAATAAGTGTGATACGTTTCACTGAAGAAAATCAACTTCCCTCCAAAAAGTTGCTCCTAAGGAAGTAGATGTTCTTCAACAAAACGCATTGATCTTATGAATTATTTGATTTTCATTTATACTGTACAGTTTTATACATTCTTCTTGTGGTTAATTTGTAGTTTTTATATTTACTCTTTATACTATATGGTTTTAGTTTTGCTTTTAATTCCAATTTTAAGAAGATTTTGAGCAAACATTTAGGAACTTCATTAGGTGAGCAGCCATAGACGCACATGCATACCTTTTATGGAACATACTGCATAAGTTATGTAACCAATCTTTTATCAAGTCGATAGATAGATAGATAGATGATAGATAGACAGACAGACAGACAGACAGATAGATAGATAGATAGATAGATAGATAGATAGACAGATAGATAGATAGATAGATATACAGATAGATAGATAGATAGATATACAGATAGATAGATAGATTGACAGATAGATAGATTGACAGATAGACAGATAGATAGATAGATTGACAGATAGATAAATAGATAGATATACAGATAGATAGCTATACAGATAGATAGATAGACAGACAGACAGACAGATAGATTGACAGACAGACAGACAGACAGATAGATAGACATCACACATATTCATTGAGTATTATTTAAGGTTGTTTCTTTTTTTTCCTTCCACTGTGGTTTTTATCACCATTCAAATTATTTTTCATTTTTATTGGTGGTTTTGAATCACTTCCAAAATAGCTTGTAATGCAGATCACACCTAACCTGTTCTATATCTATATTACTCATTTCCTATTTCGGCTCCTGTTTTATTTCTAGTATAAATTAATGGTTATATTCTAATTACTGGTTTCGCACACACATGCTCAGGTAACCAATAAATCTTTTCACATATCTCTACACATT
>RXON01004711.1:0-48415 GCA_009667805.1 Leptobrachium leishanense | reverse complement strand
CCGCTATATCCAGATACAGAGTCAGTAAAGAGCCACTATATCCAGATACACAGAGTCAGTAAAGAGCCGCTATATCCAGATACAGAGTCAGTTAGAGCCGCTATATCCAGATACAGAGTCAGTAAAGAGTCGCTATATCCAGATACAGAGTCAGTAAAGAGTCGCTATATCCAGATACAGAGTCAGTAAAGAGCCGCTATATCCAGATACAGAGTCAGTAAGAGCCGCTATATCCAGATACAGAGTCAGTAAAGAGCCACTATATCCAGATACAGAGTCAGTAAAGAGTCGCTATATCCAGATACACAGAGTCAGTAAAGAGCCGCTATATCCAGATACACAGAGTCAGTAAAGAGCCGCTATATCCAGATACAGAGTCAGTAAAGAGCCGCTATATCCAGATACAGAGTCAGTAAAGAGTCGCTATATCCAGACACAGAGTCGGTAAAGAGTCGCTATATCCAGATACAGAGTCAGTAAAGAGCCGCTATATCCAGATACAGAGTCAGTAAGAGCCGCTATATCCAGATACACAGAGTCAGTAAAGAGCCGCTATATCCAGATACAGAGTCAGTAAAGAGCCGCTATATCCAGATACAGAGTCAGTAAGAGCCGCTATATCCAGATACACAGAGTCAGTAAAGAGCCGCTATATCCAGATACAGAGTCAGTAAAGAGCCGCTATATCCAGATACAGAGTCAGTAAGAGTCGCTATATCCAGATACAGAGCCAGTAAAGAGCCGCTACATCCAGATACAGAGTCAGTAAAGAGCCGCTATATCCAGATACAGAGTCAGTAAAGAGTCGCTATATCCAGACACAGAGTCGGTAAAGAGTCGCTATATCCAGATACACAGAGTCAGTAAAGAGCCGCTATATCCAGATACAGAGTCAGTAAGAGCCGCTATATCCAGATACACAGAGTCAGTAAAGAGCCGCTATATCCAGATACAGAGTCAGTAAAGAGCCGCTATATCCAGATACAGAGTCAGTAAAGAGCCGCTATATCCAGATACAGAGTCAGTAAAGAGCCGCTATATCCAGATACAGAGTCAGTAAAGAGTCGCTATATCCAGATACAGAGTCAGTAAAGAGCCGCTATATCCAGATACACAGAGTCAGTAAAGAGCCGCTATATCCAGATACACAGAGTCAGTAAAGAGGCGCTATATCCAGATACAGAGTCAGTAAAGAGTCGCTATATCCAGACACAGAGTCGGTAAAGAGTCGCTATATCCAGATACAGAGTCAGTAAGAGCCACTATATCCAGATACAGAGTCAGTAAAGAGTCGCTATATCCAGATACACAGAGTCAGTAAAGAGTCGCTATATCCAGATACCGAGTCAGTAAAGAGCCGCTATATCCAGATACAGAGTCAGTAAAGAGCCGCTATATCCAGATACACAGAGTCAGTAAAGAGTCGCTATATCCAGATACAGAGTCAGTAAGAGCCGCTATATCCAGATACAGAGTCAGTAAAGAGCCGCTATATCCAGATACACAGAGTCAGTAAAGAGCCGCTATATCCAGATACAGAGTCAGTAAAGAGCCGCTATATCCAGATACAGAGTCAGTAAAGAGCCGGTATATCCAGATACAGAGTCAGTAAAGAGCCGCTATATCCAGATACACAGAGTCAGTAAAGAGTCGCTATATCCAGATACAGAGTCAGTAAGAGCCGCTATATCCAGATACAGAGTCAGTAAAGAGTCGCTATATCCAGATACACATAGTCAGTAAAGAGTCGCTATATCCAGATACACATAGTCAGTAAAGAGTCGCTATATCCAGATACACAGAGTCAGTAAGAGCCGCTATATCCAGATACAGAGTCAGTAAAGAGTCGCTATATCCAGATACACATAGTCAGTAAAGAGTCGCTATATCCAGATACAGAGTCAGTAAAGAGCCGCTATATCCAGATACACAGAGTCAGTAAAGAGTCGCTATATCCAGATACACAGAGTCAGTAAAGAGTCGCTATATCCAGATACAGAGTCAGTAAGAGCCGCTATATCCAGATACACAGAGTCAGTAAGACCCGCTATATCCAGATACAGAGTCAGGAAAGAGCCGCTATATCCAGATACACAGAGTCCGTAAAGAGTCGCTATATCCAGATACAGAGTCAGTAAAGAGTCGCTATATCCAGATACAGAGTCAGTAAGAGCCGCTATATCCAGATACACAGAGTCAGTAAGACCCGCTATATCCAGATACAGAGTCAGTAAGGAGCCGCTATATCCAGATACAGAGTCAGTAAGAGCCGCTATATCCAGATACAGAGTCAGTAAAGAGCCGCTATATCCAAATACACAGAGTCAGTAAAGAGTCGCTATATCCAGATACACAGAGTCAGTAAGAGCCGCTATATCCAGATACAGAGTCAGTAAAGAGCCGCTATATCCAGATACACAGAGTCAGTAAGAGCCGCTATATCCAGATACAGAGTCAGTAAAGAGACGCTAAATCCAGATACAGAGTCAGTAAAGAGCCGCTATATCCAGATACAGAGTCAGTAAAGAGCCCCTATATCCAGATACAGAGTCAGCAAGAGCCGCTATATCCAGATACAGAGTCAGCAAGAGCCGCTATATCCAGATACAGAGTCAGTAAAGAGCCTCTATATCCAGATACAGAGTCAGCAAGAGCCGCTATATCCAGATACAGAGTCAGCAAGAGCCGCTATATCCAGATACAGAGTCAGTAAAGAGCCCCTATATCCAGATACAGGAGTCAGCAAGAGCCGCTATATCCAGATACACAGTCAGTAAAGAGCCACTATATCCAGATAACACAGTCAGTAAAGAGCCGCTATATCCAGATACAGAGCCAGTAAAGAGCCGCTATATCCAGATACAGAGTCAGCAAGAGCCGCTATATCCAGATACAGAGTCAGTAAAGAGGCACTATATCCAAATACAGAGTCAGTAAAGAGCCCCTATATCCAGATACAGAGTCAGCAAGAGCCGCTATATCCAGATACAGTCAGCAAGAGCCGCTATATCCAGATACAGAGTCAGTAAAGAGCCCCTATATCCAGATACAGAGTCAGTAAAGAGCCGCTATATCCAGATACAGAGTCAGTATAGAGCCGCTATATCCAGATACAGAGCCAGTAAAGAGCCACCATATCCAGATACAGAGTCAGTAAGAGTCGCTATATACAGATACACAGAGTCAGTAAAGTAAAATAACGAGAGATATTAAATCAAATTTGACAACCCGAGACACTCTGTCTGGAATAACTATAGTCGTTCTTTGTTCAAAATAAGATAGTGAAATTGACCTCTGACCTCGGATAAAGGATTTAAAACTAATTATATTTGAAAAGCAACACTGCCATCTTGAGGCATAGTAAATATTATATTTTAAGAATAAATATAAGGTAATCTATAGAGAAAGTAATTTTTAAATGAAGGGGTAGATTTTCCATGACGTCGAATTTACTATAACTGTATATGTACTGTTCATTGAATGCATTCAGATCATTCCAGGACAAGACACACAATACATTCAGGATATTACATCTCACTTAATTAGGACCACAACTAAATTTTCCCTCATAGAAATGCACAATTCTCACTCTCATGCATTGATTATCTGATATTGATAATTTTCACATATTCCAAAACAAGACATTATATCCAAAGAATATTTCTGCTGTAACTACAGAAATATTGAATCCAGATCTTGGACAGGTAATGTATGAGAAAGCAAAATTAAGGGATTAATGTAAGAAATATATATGAGTGTGTACTTTGCAATGAAATAGATCCAGAGTCTTCAAAATATTTCTAAATCTGCACATAGAGATATGAAAAAGAATCGGATATAAGGATTTTAGCCTAAAGTATTTGTTGCAATAGATATATATATATATATAGAGATAGAGGAGTAGCGGCACTCTCGGTCTTTCCAAATGTAACAATTTATTGTGGAAATTCAACGTTTCAGTCCGTTTACCACGGACTTTCATCAGGATACAAAAATACAATGAAGAACATACATATATATAATAAAAACACTTCCCACCAATTAGTGTGTCAAATTACCCATGCTGCACAAACGCCATCTCAATCAGATGACGTCAGCAAACCAGCAACCCAAAGTGACCCGCCCATCACCATGGCAACCAAATGCCGTCCTGAGCAAGAAACACTAGAGATGTTCGAGAGAAAGACTAATTAGGAGTGAGTGAGGTTTAAGAATTATCCCTGTATTACACAAGAGTGAAAGGGAATGAGTTCCCTTTGTTCTATGGGATCAGGCATGGGTGCCTTTGTTTTATGAGCTGAAACATGGCTCTTTGTGATTGGATACTATGACGGAATGGGATGTTGTTCCGCCTGCGGGTGTGCTCTATCTGCGTGACCCCATCGCTTACCGCTGGCCCGACTACCGAGTGGCGCGCACTCGGCGTCTCGTGCGGCCTGGCGTGACCCCGGGGAGGGGTTAGCGGGCGGTGGAGGGGACCCCTGCCTAGAACCAGCCCGACCACTGAGCCATACGGCACTCAGCGTCCCGAGCAGCTGGTTCACTGACCTTGCGGGTGTGGGGCGTTCGTGGAGATCGGATCTGCCAGCCGCGGAGGAATCTTCGTATCTTATGTGGGAAACGTTTCGGATCTTCTGCGGGAAACGTTTCCGATCCCGGCGCGGGTAAATCTTCGGATCTCAGTGGAGGACTCTTCGGATCGGGGACAGATGAATCTTCGGATCCTGCGGGATCGGCGAGGGATTCGGATCTTACCGCAATCCCTCGCAATACCGAAGCGCGGTACACGGCCGCGCCCTTTGGATCGGATCTCTCGATCTGGGAACCGAATCACCTTCCGCTGCGCCTCTGCCCTGATGCTCGATGCAGGCACAGAGCGCTCGGTTCGGTTCGGATCTGGGACACCGCACCCTGAGACCTCGAGGGATTCTCAGAACGAAAAGTACGGCGGAGAAAAAGACACATCAGTCAAAGCTGGATGCACTGCAAAATCTGCCTTTATTTTTCACAACACACGCATTTATCACTTTACACACTTATGAATACAATGGGGATCCCTGCCCGCCCACACAAGTCCCATTGGCCCTCGCTGGCAGGAGGCACCCGGGCCCCGATTCGTATTGGCCGTTACGAATCGGGGAGTTGCCGATTCGGCCATTTTACGATCCGAGTATTCTGATCTGAACCACGAGGTGATCAGAAAATGGCGGCGGGCGTGGCAGACAAAGGGAATTACATTTCACAATACCAACAGGGGACACTTTATTACACCACACAATAATCACATCTAAATAAAAGTACTTATAAAACTAGGTGCGTGCCACCACACCCAAGTGTCCGTAGCCACCACTGTCACTGCACCGCCCCTGGCTGAGGGTGCTGGGCCATTCCGTGACACTCCTCCCCCTCCCCCAGTTCGACGCACCTGGTCTGACCCCACCGGGTCATACCGGGGAAGTCGGTGCTCCCAGGCCCATAGTCAGTCTGGGGAGGCCGAGTCACCAGGCCTCTCCATTTGGCCTTGCGGCCGTGCCAGCTTGGTCGGGACCCCATGTCCTTAGAGCTTCCCCGGCTGGGCGAGAGAACATACATCTGGGCCGGCGTGCCTCCTGTGTCCCCTCCAGGGTTACTGCTCACCCGGGGAACCCGGGTGCTAAATGCACACGCCCCGGGTGCCCAGGTCAGCCGTGGGAAAGCACCGTGGCTGCGTGAGGCCCCCGAGCCCAAGGGTTGCCAAAATGGGCAGAGGCCCACGGCGCTCTGCCCCGTTGCCAGCTCTTCCGCTGGATGGCCAGGTACGGCCACGGCAACCGAAGGAGCAAGTAGGGCCAAACCTGGCTGCTCTTCCCTGCAGCCGACGAAGGGAACAAATGGATGCCACAGCAGTGGCACGGGGTCAACCTCACTCTGCCCCTCGGGGCGAGTTGGGGAAGACGGGCAGAGGCCAGCGGCGCTCTGCCCTGGCGTCAGCTCTTCCGCTGGGTGGAAATCCCTTTGCGGGAGGATGGTTTCTTTCCCCCCAGGACCGTCACTGACTGCGCACAACCCAGCCCGGGGGACCATCTGTCTGCCCCACCTGGCAGACTGTGGGTAGTGGGCAGAGGCCAGCGGCGCTCTGCCCCGTGGCCAGCTCTTCAGCTGGGTGAGGAGGATCTCCTTGCGGGAGGATGGTTACTTCACCCCCCGGGGCAAACAATGGTTGCGCACAACCCATCCCGGGGGAACCATCCGTCTGCTCCACCCGGCAGACTGTGGGTGGTGGGCAGAGGCCAGCGACACTCTGCCCCATAGCCAGCTCTTCCGCTGGTGGGAGATCTCCTTGGGGAGGAAGGGTCACTTCACCCCCCGGGGCAAACAATGGTTGCACACAACCCATCCCGGGGGGACCAACCGTCGGCTCCTCCTGGCGGACTGTAGGCAGTGGGCAGAGGCCAGCGGCACTCTGCCCCGTAGCCAGCTCTTCCGCCGGTTGGAGATCTCCTTGGGGAAGGATGGTCACTTCACCCCCCGGGGCAAACAATGGTTGCGCACAACCCATCCCGGGGAGACCATCCGTCTCCTCCCCCGCTGGACCCGTGGCCTCGGCCACCCTGTCCTCTTGCGGGGTGAAGGGGGTAACTTCCTCAGTCGAAACCCCCACGGGCACCCATGGGTCCGCCTCGGCCTCCCATAGGTCCCAAACCTGGGGACTGTCGACTTCCTCCGCCGACCCGTCCCACCACGGGGAGCTCAGGCTCGACTGCGGAACGCCGTCCAACAGTCTACGATAAGCCACCTCGAGCTCCCACTCTCGCTCGGCTAGGGACTCCAGCTCCTCAAACACCGAGTCCCTGCGGTCTGACGGGATCTCCAGTTCCCGTCGCTCCAGGATGTCTTCCATCCGTTCCTCCGTCTCCTCTCCAAACTCGGGGTCGGCGGCCATGCTCGCGTAGAGCAGCCCCGTGCCTCCGTAGCGAGGCCCTGCAATGGAACTGCCCCCCATCGGGCGCGCTGTCGGAGAGGCGGTTAGCCACCGGAGCGCGCGGTACGCGGCATCCAGTGCGATCTCCTCCTGCACCAGACTCCGGAGCTCGGCTTCCCACTCCTCTGGGGCCCGACCTTGCAGGAACGCTGCTCGCTCATCGTACTGCACCCGATGGACGACAGCGTCGGAAGGAATGTACGCACCATGGCAGTCCCGCTCATGGTCCAGGGCCTCGTACCACAGTTCCTCGGTGGACCTCTGGTCCTGCTCCAGGCCCTCCTGCAGCTCTCTTGCCAACACGACCTTTATGTCGGCGAAGGTGCCAGCGCAGGAGCACCGCTCCTCAATGGGGAATGTGGCGTCCTCAGATGCAGCTCCAGGCGGGCTGTGAGTCTCCATCCGAGGGTCGCTGGGATGAGTGACGTCCTCAGTACAGGCTCCAGGCGAGCTGAGAGTCCCGCAAGCGTAGTCACTGGGGGTTGCAGATTCCCCAGGTGAAGCTCCAGTCGAGCTGTGAGCCTCGACCCAGGGTTCCACAGGATAGGGTTCGGGGTTCCAATCTTCTGGCTCTGCTCCGCGGAGCTCTGCCAACCGCAGCTCGTGCTGGCGGTCCTTTTCCTGTTCAACCTCACGGTAGAACTCCCGGATCACCCGGCATCTGTCCGCCGTCGCTGGGGCATCCCCGAGCAGGGCAATCCGACGCCGCACCTCTCGGAGGCCAGCATCTTCCTCCACCTCCGCGTGGACAGGGCTGGGGACGGGCGTCATCGCCTCGTCCTGATCCATCCTAGTCAGCTCCTTGATCAGGGTCTTTCTTTTCTTGTTACCCGGCGTTCCTCCCCGGTTCTCCAACATCCCACGCAGGGTGTCCCGGTCATAGTAGGTGTACACCACCATGGCGTAGGTCTCCTAGGGGCCTGCAGAGAGCGATCCCACCGCTGCCACCAGTATGACGGAATGGGATGTTGTTCCGCCTGCGGGTGTGCTCTATCTGCGTGACCCCATCGCTTACCGCTGGCCCGACTACCGAGTGGCGCGCACTCGGCGTCTCGTGCGGCCTGGCGTGACCCCGGGGAGGGGTTAGCGGGCGGTGGAGGGGACCCCTGCCTAGAACCAGCCCGACCACTGAGCCATACGGCACTCAGCGTCCCGAGCAGCTGGTTCACTGACCTTGCGGGTGTGGGGCGTTCGTGGAGATCGGATCTGCCAGCCGCGGAGGAATCTTCGTATCTTATGTGGGAAACGTTTCGGATCTTCTGCGGGAAACGTTTCCGATCCCGGCGCGGGTAAATCTTCGGATCTCAGTGGAGGACTCTTCGGATCGGGGACAGATGAATCTTCGGATCCTGCGGGATCGGCGAGGGATTCGGATCTTACCGCAATCCCTCGCAATACCGAAGCGCGGTACACGGCCGCGCCCTTTGGATCGGATCTCTCGATCTGGGAACCGAATCACCTTCCGCTGCGCCTCTGCCCTGATGCTCGATGCAGGCACAGAGCGCTCGGTTCGGTTCGGATCTGGGACACCGCACCCTGAGACCTCGAGGGATTCTCAGATACGAAAATACGGCGGAGAAAAAGACACATCAGTCAAAGCTGGATGCACTGCAAAATCTGCCTTTATTTTTCACAACACACGCATTTATCACTTTACACACTTATGAATACAATGGGGATCCCTGCCCGCCCACACAAGTCCCATTGGCCCTCGCTGGCAGGAGGCACCCTGGCCCCGATTCGTATTGGCCGTTACGAATCGGGGAGTTGCCGATTCGGCCATTTTACGATCCGAGTATTCTGATCTGAACCACGAGGTGATCAGAAAATGGCGGCGGGCGTGGCAGACAAAGGGAATTACATTTCACAATACCAACAGGGGACACTTTATTACACCACACAATAATCACATCTAAATAAAAGTACTTATAAAACTAGGTGCGTGCCACCACACCCAAGTGTCCGTAGCCACCACTGTCACTGCACCGCCCCTGGCTGAGGGTGCTGGGCCATTCCGTGACAGATACAATTGGGAGAGAAACAATGGGAAGGAGGGGGAAGGGAGGGTACAAAAGGCAGTGCGTGGGACATTTTGTGTATTGCAGCTAATTTTCTTTTACAAGGAGCTTCAGAGACAAAGCGGCGGCTAGCTCCATTTTGCCATCACCATCATCGTATGAAAACCAATGACTGGATGAGTATTAATTGCTTTATCAATCTGTTATGCATACTCTATTATCATAAGTTTGCTACATATATATTCCTAGCTCCATTATTTATTGGAAGGATAGGTGTGGGTTGTGACGGAATGGGGTGTTATCCGTCTGCGGGTGTGCTCCAATCTGACCCCCTCTTGATGGCGTCAGGCCCAACTACCGAGTGTCACGGCACTCGGCGTCTCGAGCGGCCTGAGATGACCCTGGCGTTACTTGGCGAGATGGTGCTGCCGAATTAAGTTGACCCGTTCTGCGTAGTGGGGAGCTAGGAGACCGCAGAGTGTCTCCTGCACTGTGATTTTAGCTATGAAATGACGACACCAAACGGGGCTGTATGCTTCAAGTCAAACGCAGTTGAACTGACTTTTTACTCAAATGGGACACGCATTTAAACATCTCACACACAAAGGAGACATGCCCAGGCTTGAATGGGAACTCAATTTGCATACAATGGCATGCTTGCATCATCAGATTACACACACACACACACAGCTAATGTACACAGAAATTAGCATACAATTGAATTTCAACACAGCCTTTCACTCCTAGCAACCAAGGGGAAATATAATACCTTTAAATGCATCACACAATTACACATCTGAATCCACACTCATACAATACAGGAAACATGGTAATACATCACACCAATAAAACCACATCTAGAAAAGGTATAACTGTTCATTTCAACACGCAAAACCAAAAGAGTCTCAAATAAAGAAAAAAAGGTCTTTGAAATGTCCCAGGCTGTTAGTTCTGGGGCTCGCTGGTCAGAGCCCCTATGCCCGTTCCATGACATGGGTTTCCCATTGTATGGATCTGTAGGTTTATTTAGTGGATGCTTATTTATATTTGTTTCAATTTGCAATGCTGTATTCCTTGTTCATTTGGTGTAGAGCTGCGTGATAGTAATTTCTAATGGGTGTTGTTCTGGGATAACTCTGCCAGAATTCAGTGATTTGTTGTTTTGTATGTTATTAGGGGCATTGGGGTTTCCAGTAATTAAGCCTTTGGCTGTCTGTGGACTGTTGTGCCTTATTAGTTTATGTGCTCAGTATAGCACATGACTGACTGTCCAATTTTAGTATCATCCATGGCTGCAGCCAAAATCATACTAAGCAACCCATATAAACACAGTAATCAAATACAGGGCCTCCCTATACACGCAGGTGCCCTCACCATACACACAGAAGGAACTCACTATACATAGTGAAATCACACGTAGGACCTCGGTATAACACACAAAGTCACGCTAATGATGTAGCTATCATACACCCTGAAATCACGAAATTCCTCTCTATAAACACACTGAAATCACTAATGTAGAATAACACTAAAATAAATAAAAAATAAAAAATAAAAATAAATAAATAAATAATAAAATATATATATATATATTAAAAAATTAAATAAAATAATATAAAACCTTCCTATAACACGCCGTAAACACACAGAAACCTAGCCATAGCACAAGGAGATCCCACAAGGACCTAGCCATAGCACACAGAGACAACACAAAGGGAATGTAATCACACATAGGAACTTGATATAACACACTGAATCACTGGACATTAGTCACTATAACTCTATAGTGTGCCGAATGAGAAAAGCACCATACGTTCATTACTGAGTAACACAGTTAGTGGATTCTCAAGCAGCTTCACATGCTGGCCTTTTATGTGGGTTATGATTTACAGGGTTATTCAAAGAGCTGTGTGTTTTAAATAATGTTGTAGTAACCCCAAGGGCTAAGCAATAAGTTGATGAACAAATTAATTTGTATACTGTATTTAAGTTCACTATTCTAATTGTTGCAATTTTAAAGTGACACAGCAGCAATGTACAATCTTTTGTTTTGAGCAATTGCTACAGTTGAGTAAATAATTATTTAGAACAGTAACTTTGTCTTTATTGAGGGAGAGGAGAGACTTATTTCAGGAATAGAGGAAACATGAGCAGTAACTCACTCATATTTCCCACTTCTCCCATCATCATAATAAAGCCTGCGAGTGGATAAGTATTAACCACTTCAATGCTAAGGACGCGCTCAGCGCGTCCTCAGCATTGCCCCTGGTATGCGGAGGACGCGCTGAGCGCGTCCTCGCATTGGGGTCAGCGTTCGGCCGGGTTCCGGCCGATCGCTGGCCCCTCCGGTGCGGGCTGACATCCTGGATGTCAGCCCGGCATCCGGAGCAGTGGCCGCCATTATTATGTGTCATCGCGCCCCCGCGATGACACATAATTCAGGCGCCCCCCCCGCATGTGCGGAGGAGGCGCCTGAAAGGGAGGGGGGGGAGGTCCTTCGGACCTCTCTCCCTCCCGATCGGCGGCTCACAGGGGCTTAACCCAGGCATCATTTGGAAGGGCACAGCCTGCCCTTCCAAATGATGCCTGGCATTAACCCCTGGGGAGCTGGATCGCAAATCGGCGCTGAAAAGCGCCGATTTGCGATCCTTCCCGGGAGCTGGCCGACATCTTGGATGTCGGCCAAGCTTCCGGGAACTCCCCCAGAGGACTGGCGTCATCGTGCGCAGCACGATGACGCCAGTCCTAGCATTAACCCCTAACTGCCACGAACTGTGGAGATAGGGAGTTCCAATGAACTCCCTATCTCCCGATCCGTGGCAGTTAGGGGTTAAATTTTGATATCGTTGGATCGGCCAGAGCATGGCCGTTCCAACGATACCAAACATGAAAGTAAAAAAAATGTAAAAAAAAAATAAAAATAAAAAATAAAAAATAAAAAAAAAAAATAAAAAAAAATTAAAAAAAAAAAATAAACACTTTTTTTTTTTTTTTTTGTTTTGTTAATGCAGCAATATTGTTCCCATTTCAATTATAATGTGAACAACGATGCTGCATTAACGATTTTTGTATGCGGTGCGTTTGTTAAAAATGGTGTCATTTTCCCCAAAAAAAAATGTAACGAGACCCCATCTCTAATTTTTTTAACAAGCGCACCCCATACAAAATATAACCGCAATTGCTCGCATGTTAAAATGTGGAAAAAAACACTTTACACGCTGTAAATTATTGAAAATACATATTTTATTGCATTTTTTGTTATAATATACAAACATGACATAACGTATACATATAATAATGACATATTATGAATCTACCGAGTCTGACGGAAAGAACGATATATAATATGTCGATGTCATATACTAAAATAAGCCTTCAAAACAGGTTTAAACATGATGCGCAAAACAGGTAAAAAATGACCTCAGCACAGGGGCGGGAAAAGCCTCAGCAGCGAAAGGGTTAAGTGTATTAATTTGGTGAATTTGAAGCTATGTTGATAATATACTATCAGGGTTATCCAAAGAGATTCGAAAAGTCACCGCACGTTCGGTGACTTTTCGTTCTCTTCAATTCGGTTCTTTTTGGCTGATCCCATTTCGGTGACTCTGCGGTGTATTCAGCAAGCACCACAGGGTCCCCGAATTGCAGGGAAAAGCTGCCGCAAACCCGACGAAAACTCACCGAATGCACGCTGAAAACAAGCAAAAACATCTGGATTAACCTTTGAAGAAGCCGAACAGGAGCCGAAAAGGAGCCGAATCACACAGAGCTGAAGCAGCTGTGACGTAGAGGAGGCAGTGAATAAATTAGAAAAACCATTTGTATGAATCTGGGAAAATGAAACACTGTTTGCAAAGAAACTACTGAGCGAAAATGTCTGAAATTTTCACAGGAGGTCCAGGGAATGATAATAAAAAGGGCTGTTACAAAAAAAATAAGTAAACTGAAAAAAAAAAATTAAAAAAAATCGGACTTTTAAAAAAAAAAAAAAATCAGAAAAATGCTTAAAGTATCCTAAAAAATCTATAAATAAAGAGACTTTTTGCTGCAGAATTTTATAATGAACGGTTTATTAGATATTGAATTAAAACGGGAATATTTTTAACATTGAAGCCTATGGGATTCTCCTGAATAAATTTGCCGAATTAAACCACCGAATGGCAGGGCATTAGGGGAACCTTTCACTGCTGGTTTGTGTTCTCTGAATAGCCGAAGCAGTGCTTTTTCATGGGGATTTCACTGCCCTCGAACAGGGACCGAACAGTCACCGTCAGGGTTATCCAAAGAGATTCGAAAAGTCACCGCACGTTCGGTGACTTTTCGTTCTCTTCAATTCGGTTCCTTTTTGCCGATTGCATTTCGGTGAGTATTCAGCAAGCAGCACAGGGTCCCCGAATTGCAGGGAAAAGATGCCGCAAACCCACCGAAAACTAACCGAATGCACGCTGAAAACAAGCAAAAACATCTGGATTAACCTTTGAAAAAGACGAACAGGAGCCGAACAGGAGCCGAATCACACAGAGCTGACGTAGAGGAGGCAGTGAATAAATTAGAAAAACCATTTGTATGAATCTGGGAAAATGAAACACTGTTTGCAAAGAAACTACTGAGCGAAAATGTCTGAAATTTTCACAGGAGGTCCAGGGAATGATAATAAAGAGGGCTGTTACAAAAAAAATAAGCAAACTGAAAAAAAAAAAAAAAATCGGACTTTTAATAAAAAAAAATTAAAATCAGAAAAATGCTTAAAGTATCCTAAAAAATCTATAAATAAAGAGACTTTTTGCTGCAGAATTTTATACTGAACGGTTTATTAGATATTGAATTAAAATGGGAATATTTTTAACATTGAAGTCTATGGGATTCTCCTGAATAAATTTGCCGAATGAAACCACCGAATGGCAGGGCATTTCTGGAACCTTTCACTGCTGGTTTGTGTTCTCTGAATAGCCGAAGCAATGCTTCTCTGTGGGGATTTCACTGCCCTCGAACAGGGACCGAACAGGCACCGTATGTGCAGGCAATTCGCCAGTATTTGGCGAATTGCCTGCTCTCTGGATAGCCGAATGGCCAGGAAAGGTAACCGAACGCTGATTTTCAGCGTTCGGTTACCTTTCTCAAGCAATTCGGATCTCTTTGGATAACCCTGCGTATGTGCAGGCAATTCGACAGGATTTGGCGAATTGCCTGCTCTCTGGATAGCCGAATGGCCAGGAAAGGTAACCGAACGCTGATTTTCAGCGTTCGGTTACCTTTCTCAAGCAATTCGGATCTCTTTGGATAACCCTGCGTATGTGCAGGCAATTCGACAGGATTTGGCGAATTGCCTGCTCTCTGGATAGCCGAATGGCCAGGAAAGGTAACCGAACCCTGATTTTCAGCGTTCGGTTACCTTTCTCAAGCAATTCGAATCTCTTTGGATAACCCTGTATATGTGTGTGCGTGTAATCTATTGGGTTAAATACGCGCTAATTTATCCATTCTAGTGATTTGCATTGTTAGCTAGAATATGCTCGTTGATATTTGCTTCACTTTGTAATACTTGATCAAACCTTATTATTTGTATAGTCTGTATGATCTTATAAACATAGGTAATCAGTGACCGCATGGCTGGCAGCCATCTTAAACCTCAAAAAGTCACATGTGCTGCTGTCAATGAGGAAGTGCTGCAGCAGTAACTGTACAATCTGTTTAAGCTTACATTTGCGCAACTAAATTAATCCAGATCGTTTCTGCCAGATTTATGAATATATAACAATTACTAACCAAATACACATCTAAATGTGTCTGTTATAATTTCTGAAGAGGCTTGTCAACTAAACAGTGATTTTGTATGTTAGCAAATGCTGTGTCATTAGGTTAGTTCGGTTGATTTAACTTCGGGTCTATAAATTAATATACTAAGCAAGAATCCGTTTCATTGTGGACAGAGGTTAAAGACTTTCACATGTGCAGCTTGGTACTATTGATAAAGGATTCCAGGGCTGAGGACTCATAAGATCGAGGACAATGCAGCCACTAATGTACAGAACATCCTTGCTCTTTCTCAACTCAAAATGTAGACTGCGTTATTTACATTTCGCAAGGGGACACACACACACGGAGGGGGAAGGTGCAGAAACAATAGAGTCACTCTCAGATGGGAACAATGGATCAGATAACAGTGAGCTGGTGACCTTAGTTGCTGGGGGGAGGGGAGGGGTTGATGGAAGCATGTGAAAACAAAAGGAATTCATTACTTACAGGGGGGTGTACTCTATACAAAGACTGGATCGTAATACAGAGGTTACGCTACACAGAGGGAATACAATACTCTACATGATACACAGAGCAAGGGAATGTAAGGAAAATACATACAAATAAACATTGGGACAGCCATTTCTTTGCAGAGGCAATAAGTAAGGAAGATGTTTCTGTTAGCTACCATTCATTCAATCAGGTGGTGAATTTGGTAAGGGTAGCTGGCGAGGGGACAGAGTTAGCTAAGCTTGATCTAGAGTCAGCCTTCAGGCCGTACCGCTGTGTCCAGGGGGTTGTCTTTTAATGGGGTGTAAATTCGATGGGTAATTTTACATCGATATCTGTTTACCCATTGGGGTGGGCAATAGCCCATGCTCCCATTTTAAAGGCTTACTACTTTTTGCATTGGTTAGTGGAGAAGAGAGCGGGGAGGAGACGTATAGTACATTACTTGGACGATTTCATGGTAACGGGTTCCAAAGGGACTGGAGAATGAGGTAGGATCGGGGGGGGGGGTAACAATATAAGTTTAGTTGATCGGGGAGAATTGTATGTGGTTTGGGGGGGGATTGGCCAGACATTAAGATCAAAATGGTCTAGTGTAATTTCAAATGGTGAGCAGGCAAATGGCCCAGGAGTGGATTCAATGGAAGGGTGCAAAGCTTGGTGTTTCTGGAATTTTTTATTTTCCAATCGTCGGGGCAATACAACTGTGGGGGATAGAATTAAAAAAAAAAAAATAATAATAATAATAATACATCCCTCCCCACTTTCTTTGGGTCTGATATTCAAGGTGTGGTGCAAGTGCTGAAAAATATGTCTGCATCATCACCGCAGGTTGTAGCCTATGTCAGGTATTTGGTGTTGATATGTTTGAAAAGCAATATTAATTTCATGGAAAATCACATACCGGGTGTAAGGAAGGTGGTGGTGGATACATTGTCCAGTTTCAGGTGGGATGTGTTCCGACATTTGGCACCGGGAGGGGGGGAGAAAAGAGGAGAAAATAAATAAATAAATAATAATAATAATAAAAATAAATAAATAAAAATAAATAAATAAATAATAATAATAATAAAAAAAAAAATTCCAGGGTGAAGACTGCCGTCCGTTTCTTTGCCAGATGGGGAGCAGTTAGATGGCATCAATGATTTGGTGAGGAGATTGTTGTTCCAGAGGACATGGGCACCGTAGAGCAAGCAGTGAAAGGGTTGGATCGAGTTTTAAAGGGACAGAGAAGGTAGGGCAGAATGTTGTTTTCAAAATAGCTACTGAAGTTCGGCGGTAAGTCAATAAAGAAAGGACAGCTTGGAATTATTTAGTGGTATTTCATACTTTGCTCGTTTAAAGGAAGAGGAGGACTGGGCTAAACAATTCGTGGTGAGGAAGATCTTGACAGCAGAGTACAAGTAGGAGATAAGATGGAGCTGATAACAATCTTTGTAGGGCAGCATTTGTTTTAGTTTTTCAGCTGCCCTAAGGATTGAGGAAACAATTGCTCTAGGTGCCCATGGTGGGGAAGTATGCCCAGTGGTATGTATGAGGGGATACTTGGAGGCGGCTCCTTCAAACGGTCGCATGTTCTTGGGGCACAAGGGTGGTACTTGTCCGGGTATCAATTCAAAATGGTTCCGCAGCAGGCCACGGAGGGGCTTGGTTGAAAGGGGAGTTGCATTTGCCCCCATTCTTTCAGGATAGGAGCTGCTAGTACTGAGGCCGAATTGGGTTACCCAAAAGGACCGAATTAAAAAGATGAAGTATATAGGAGATATGTGAGGTCATTAAAGAAATGAAGGGAAAACTTATGGGGAACAATTGTTTGTTTTAATAATAATTTGTTTCTTTTTTTTTCTTTTGGTTTCTTTTCAGTTTGGGTACACTGGTGTGTGTGTATTACAGTTAATAGTTTACATTTTGGTTATTTGCAGGACACGCAATGAGAGTGCGGATCCTGGGACATTCCTATTTGCACTGAATGGAGAGTCATGCTGCTGGCACCAAGAGAGGAGCGACCCCGGGGTGCAGCCTAATTGAAGTAGGGATTAGATGGATAGGGAAGCAAGGTAGGGTGTGGGACAGTTATTGGGAATAGCAAAGACATCCAGGAGAAAGTGGGGTAAGCCAGATATTATGGTACTACATTTAGGGGACAGCTAGAGAAGAGATAGGTATTGTGAGTGGTGAAATAGCGGCCTGGCACGTGGGGATGCAATAGTAGGGGGAGGGTCTGCAGGGTACGGGGTGAGTGTTGGTTTCGTTCGACCAAGCTCAGGTGCCTTCCTGGTTTGCAGATCCTCTCGGCCTGCTATTTGCGATATAAAGAGACCCCTGAGTAGACGCGTGGTCACGCTACTTAGCCACGTGGGGCTGCTATTTCTGGGCAATATGTGTGGTGCATTGCATTTGCCAGTGTTTATCTGGCCGTGCTATTTGCCGATGTTATCTGGCCATGGTTTAATGGTTTTGGAGCACCCAGAAACAGGAGCAAGAAGTGAGGAGTTCATTGAAGGAGTGATAAGGCTGGGAACACACACTTCATTGAAGGCGTGATAAGGAGCCTTTTGTGGGGTAAGAGGAAAGGTCACGGGTTTTTATTGGTGGCAGTAAAAAGGGTCCTCGTTTTTGGTGGCGGTGAAATAGGCGGCCTGGCACGTGGAGAGGCAATAGTGGGGGGAGGGTCTGCAGGGTACGGGGTGAGTGTGGTTTCGTACGGCCAAGCTCAGGTGCCTTCCTGGTTTGCAGATCCTCTCGGCCTGCTATCTGCCATAAAAATACCCTGAGCAGACGTGTGGTCATCCTGCTTAGCCACGTGGGGCGCTATTTCTGGGCAATGCTTGTGGTGCATTGCAGTTGCCAGTGTTATCTGGCTGCCAGTGTTATCTGGTGTAGCGTATTTGGCATACGAGGATCGATAATAATAATTCTGCCTTAGAGGCAAAGAATTTGGCCTTAAGTAATAAAAGACGTGACCTTTTCAAAATGCCAATACTTTGTTGTGTTTTAATTTACAGGAAAAGTGAGGGGGGAGGGGGGTTAGTTGGTTTAAGAAGGTAACTTACATGGGAGAAGTTGTAAGAAGAGAATAGGGGTATAATTATTAGTTCGAGAGAAAGACTAATTAGGAGTGAGTGAGGTTTAAGAATTATCCCTGTATTACACAAGAGTGAAAGGGAGTGAGTTCCCTTTGTTCTATGGGATCAGGCATGGGTGCCTTTGTTTTATGATCTGAAACATGGCTCTTTGTGATTCGATACAATAGGGAGATAAACAATGGGAAGGAGGGGGAAGGGAGGGTACAAAAGGCAGTGCGTGGGACATTTTGTGTATTGCAGCTAATTTTCTTTTACACCCACCCAACCCACCCTGTTTTGTTTTCTCTTTCATAGATGCTGGTTCTCTACAACATCGGAAAGGTCATGCAGCAGAAGCGCCATGGATACGGGCAATGGAGTGGTGATTTCACCACTCATGCAAGACCGCCCGTGGTTTCCCATATGGAAATATGCCATGTTGCATGAACCCAGTTCATGGTTTATACGGCCACATCTGGGGGATTGTTTAAATATGGACATGGTTAATTTACCTATTGCATCAGGTTATACACCATGTTACATGAAGCCAGCCTGTGGTTTTGAATGGCCAAGGTTGGGGGATTGTTCTTTGATTAAAAAGCATGGTTTAGAGAAATTATTATTGATCAGATAGTATCCCAAGTAGCTTGAAGACAGTTGGTGGTTTTTACGGCCACAACTGGGTGGATTGCGCTTAAATTGGGTACTTTACCATGTGGCAGGAAGCCAGCTGGTGGTTTGTTCGGCCACAGCTGGGGGATTGCCCTTTAAGATGGGCATGGTTTAGGTTAGGGATGAGCGGTGAAATAGGCGGCCTGGCACGTGGAGAGGCGATAGTGGGGGGAGGGTCTGCAGGGTACGGGGTGAGTGTGGTTTCATACGGCCAAGCTCAGGTGCCTTCCTGGTTTGCAGATCCTCTCGGCCTGCTATCTGCCATAAAAATACCCTGAGCAGACGTGTGGTCATCCTGCTTAGCCCTTTGGCGCTATTTCTGGGCAATGCTTGTGGTGCATTGCAGTTGCCAGTGTTATCTGGTGTAACGTATTTCGCATACGAGGATCGATAATAATAATTCTGCCTTAGAGGCAAAGAATTTGGCCTTAAGTAATAAAAGACGTGACCTTTTAAAAATGCCAATACTTTGTTGTGTTTTCATTTACGGGAAAAGGGAGGGGGGAGGGGGAGGGGGGTTAGTTGGTTTAAGAAGGTAACTTACATGGGAGAAGTTGTAAGAAGAGAATAGGGGTATAATTCTTAAAAGTGGGCGCAGGCAAATTCTCAATGCATGTCAAAAAACATAACCAACATGTCTGTATTCCATACCATTAACTCAAGAGAAAAGTCTCACAAACCTGCACAACTACCCTCCTCCAAATGTGTCCCCATAGGACCAAGAAAAAATTAAAAAATAATAAAAACACACTAACATAGATGAATCAGTGAAAGCGCCTGATGCCCAGTACTTCCAGCCTCTCCAGTGTGCTTGAAGGCAGCATGTCTGATGCTGCTCGCTGACCAACATCCGGTTTAAATAGAGACAGGCAGGGAGGTGGCTGCTTGAGGCGTGGCTTGAGAGGGGGGCGCGGTCTGGTGAAGGTCTTTAAAAACCCACAGTTCCTTCTAGGCAGTGCCAGATCGTGGTTATCCATACCTGAGCTCCCTGTACCTGAATTCTCTCGTGATTTAACCTGTTATTGACCTCTGCTTGTTTTCTGACCATTTTGCCTTCCGTTGCCCTAGACTATTTTCCTTGTACTACGCTACTGCACTGATATCGACCCGGCTATTCCATTTGACTATTCTATACTCTGTATTCCTGATTCTGGCTCGTCTGACTACCCCCGTGTTGCCAACCTGGTTTTGTATTACGACATTGTCTTTGCTTAACCCTTTCTGTCTAGCTAGTATACTTATACCTGGCCAATTTTTAAGGACCAGACAGATAGAGATTGTTCTACGGCTACTCTGTTGGTAGCATTTTGGCTCTGTGGAGTGTTGGGCTTTAAGGACTGCGTGGTGGGATCCGGGAACCGTGACATTTCGATCTGGCAAAAATGGATCCCGCAGACTTAACACAGCATTTGAGTAACTTTCTATCCAGACAGGACGAGCAGGACCATAGGATGGATCAGTTTGCTTTCGCCTTACAAACTATCCTGACTCGTATGGCTCACCTGGAACCAGACGGGGTTGCACCTCCGCCTGCTATACCTTTGTCCCCTGTCGTTCAGACATCCCAGGTACACATGACCGCTCCTATGAGGTTTGACGGTACTCCCTCGGAGTGCTGGGGATTTTTGGTCCATGTGGATATTCATTTTAAATTAAATCCACAAATGTTTTTCACTGACATAGCCAAAGTGGGGTTCATTATTAACCATCTGTCTGGCACAGCGTTGACATGGGCGAATCCTTTATGGGAGGCAGAGAAGCCTATCGTACGGAACTATAAAGAATTCATAGCCAAGTTAAAACGTACGTTTAATCCTACCAGAAAGGCCAAGGTAGCTGGCAAATCCTTGTTCCGCATACGTCAAGGGAACAGGACTGTGTCTGATTATGCCATAGAATTTAAAACGTTGGTTTCTGACGTGAACTGGACTGATGAGACTCTGGTTCTGGCTTTTATGGAGGGGTTATCAGAGTCATTGATGCATGAATTGGCTCCTCGTAAATTACCTGAGGTATTGTGTGAACTCATTGATTATTGTATAGATCTGGATGATCAGATAAGGGACAGAAGAACTCCAAGAGAGAAACCTAAGAGACCGTTACCAAGGTTGGCTCCTGTCTTTCGGGCACCACCTAGAGAGTTATCTCCTCCCTCTGAGCCTATGCAACTAGGCCATACTAGGCTTACAGAGGAAGAGAGAACAAGGCGTCTTCGTGAGGGATTGTGCCTGTATTGTGGTTTAAAAGGACATTTACGACTTCAATGTCCCACTCGCCCAAGAATGCATGATAACTCGGAAAACTACCGCACATAAGGCAGCTGAGGAAACAGGCCTTGGGTGTGACGTGCATGTCTCCTGTCAAAGACACTAGACTCTTGTTACCAGTATCCGTGGCTTGGGAGACCAAGACCACGCATACTACCGCTTTTGTCGATTCTGGGGCTGCTGGTAATTTTATCGATGTTGAATACGCTTCTTCCATTTCTCTCCCTCTGGTTGTAAGAGAGACACCCTTAGCCGTCTAAGCCATAGACGGTAGGCCGTTATCCTGCCCTAGGATTACTCACGGTATGGTTACAGTGGTTCTTACCACTGGTCTCTTACATAAAGAAGAGATCATATTTCAGGTTATCCATTCACCTTCCAATCCTGTTGTGCTTGGTTTCCCTTGGTTGGTGGAACATAATCCTGTTATTGATTGGGCTAAGGGAGAGATACTATCTTGGAGTCCTGCTTGTTTTGGGACTTATTTAATACCCATTCAACATATTGGTGCCCTGAACACACCTACAGCTCCTCCATTGTCTACAGAGGTTCCTGACCAGTATGCCGACCTCAGAGCTGTATTTGATAAAAGAGAGGCAGAGAAACTACCTCCACATAGACCGTATGATTGCGCCATAGATATTCATCCAGGTACCATGCCTCCTCGAGGCAAAGTATATCCTCTATCCTTAAAAGAGAACCAAATCATGGAGGAGTACATAAAAGAGAATTTGGAGAGAGGTTTTATCAGACGTTCCTCTTCTCCAGCAGGGGCTGGGTTCTTTTTTGTGTCTAAAAAAGAGGGAGATTTACGAACGTGTATTGATTATAGGGGGCTTAACAAGATCACCATCAAAAATGTGTACCCTATCCCCCTTATATCAGAACTGTTCGACAGGTTAAGGGGATCAGCAGTATACACAAAACTCAATTTAAGAGGGGCTTATAACCTGATAAGTATAAAAGAAGGGCATGAGTGGAAAACAGCATTTAACACCAGGAGTGGGCATTATGAATATCTGGTCATGCCGTTCGGTCTCTGTAATGCTCCAGCTGTATTCCAGGATTTTATTAATGATGTGCTCAGAGATTTTTTGCAATCCTTTGTTATAGTATACCTAGACGATATACTGTTTTACTCTCCCGATCTGAAAACCCACCATGAACATGTCAGACAGGTATTAGCAAAATTACTAGACAATGGTCTTTATTGCAAACTGGAGAAGTGTTTATTCGACATTACTACTGTAAAATTTCTTGGGTACATTATCACTCCAGAAGGTTTTGAGATGGATCCTTCCAAACTCACGGCCATCTCAGAAGGCCTCAAAGCCATACAGAGGTTTCTCGGGTTTTCCAGGTATTATAGGAGATTTATCAAGAATTATTCCACTGTAGCCTCTCCTATCATTAATATGACACGTAAAGGTCTGAAGAATCAGGTCTGGTCTTCACAATCCAAACAGGCATTCGAAGCTCTCAAACAGGCTTTCACTTCCGCTCCCGTGTTACGGCATCCTGATCCCAGAATTCCATTTGTCCTTGAGGTTGATGCTTCCGAGATAGGCATTGGGGCTGTCCTATCTCAAAGAGAGTCTCCAGGGAAGCCTCTACATCCTTGTGGGTTCTTTTCAAGAAAATTATCCCCAGCAGAACGCAATTATGATATTGGTAACAGAGAATTGCTTGCTGTTGTGTCAGCCCTGTCAGAGTGGAGACATTTGTTGGAAGGTACTCTTGACCCTTTGTTGATAATCACTGATCATGAGAACCTTACGTACATCAGGGATGCTAAACGTTTGAACGAGAGACAGGCCAGGTGGTCATTACTACTGTCTCAGTTTAATTTTGTGTTGACTTACAGACCAGGTGACCGCAATGTAAAGGCTGATGCCTTATCTCGTCAATATGACCCGTATGAATCAAATACACAAGACCACAATCCTATAGTTCCTCCTGAACGTATTGTGGCTTCCACGGTCTTGTCTGTTCCCTCGCCTTTCCTGGAACGCCTCCAAGCAGCTCAAATGGGGGCTCCACCTAACAAGCCTCCAGATATGTTGTTTGTGCCTGAAAAGGAAAGACAAGAATTAATCTTAATGTTTCATGATTCTAAACCAGCAGGTCATCCTGGTATCACTAAGACCCTTACCAGTATCTCCAGACCGTACGTCTGTTTGTTTTTTTGCTTGTCAAGTCTGTGCAAGAAGCAAAACCAGTAAAACCTTGCCTGTCGGTCTATTGCAGCCTTTACCCACGCCTAAGAGGCCTTGGTCTCATCTATCTATGGATTTTATTGTGGACTTGCCGAAGTCCAAGGGTCATACTGTGGTTCTGACAGTTGTAGACCGCTTCTCCAAAATGGCTCATTTTGTCCTTTTACCTAAGCTTCCTACAGCCAAAGAACTGGCAGTTGTCTTTGCTAGAGAGATTGTACGAATACATGGGGTTCCGCCTGAAATAGTCTCTGACAGAGGAGCTCAGTTCGTCTCTCGTTTCTGGAGGGATTTCTGTGCGGAGATGGGGGTGCGATTGGCCTTCTCTTCAGCAAATCATCCACAAACCAATGGGGCAGCAGAGAGGGCAAATCAGGGTCTCGAGCAGTACATACGTTGCTTTACCACACAACAACAAGACAATTGGTCGGAGTTGTTGCCCTGGGCTGAGTATGCACGTAATAACGCCGTTAATGAGACTACTGGCCACTCTCCTTTTTCTGCCATCTATGTTTTTTTCCCTCCGGCTCTACCGCTTCAGTTTGCTGAACAGGCCATCCCGGCTCTCGATGAACATCTCACACAACCACAAGAGATTTGGAGACAGATTTTCGAAAACATGGAGCGCAATGTTGCTGTCCAGAAATGCAAGGCTGACAGGCACAGGTTACAAGCTCCTTCCTATAACGTGGGGGATAGAGTTTGGTTGTCTACTAGGAATGTGAAGTTGCGGGTGCCTTCTATGAAAATGGCACCTCGGTTTATAGGTCCATACAAGATCATTCGCCGCATTAACCCTGTGGCTTATGCTCTTGCCCTTCCTAAACATCTTCGCTTGCACAACGTCTTCCACACCTCCCTACTGAAGCCTTTGTTGTGTAACAGGTACACGCGGGTTGTTCCTCCTCCTCCACCTGTTCAGGTTGATGGAGAGACGGAGTATGAGGTTAGGAAAGTTCTGGATTCTAGGCTGTTTAGGGGTGCTCTGCAGTACTTGGTCGACTGGGTGGGTTATGGTCCGGAGGACCGGTCCTGGATTCCGGCTTCCAACATGTCTGCCTCTAGGTTGGTCAGAGCGTTCCATGCCTCGCACCCCGATCGCCCTGGTGGTCATCCTGCCACTCGCCCTGGTGGTCGTCCTGCCACTCACTTCGGTGGTCGTCCTGCCACTTTTCCTGTTGGTCGTCCGGTGGCCTCCCGTGGAGAGGGGGGTACTGTAACGTTGGGGGCTTCCAGCCTCTCCAGTGTGCTTGAAGGCAGCATGTCTGATGCTGCTCGCTGACCAACACCTGGTTTAAATAGAGACAGGCAGGGAGGTGGCTGCATGAGGCGCGGCTTGAGAGGGGGGCGCGATCTGGTGAAGGTCTTTAAAAACCCACAGTTCCTTCTAAGCAGTGCCAGATCGTGGTTATCCATACCTGAGCTCCCTGTACCTGAATTCTCTCGTGATTTAACCTGTTATTGACCTCTGCTTGTTTTCTGACCATTCTTCCTTCTGTTGCCCTAGACTATTTTCCTTGTACTACGCTACTGCACTGATATCGACCCGGCTATTCCATTTGACTATTCTATACTCTGTATTCCTGATTCTGGCTCGTCTGACTACCTCCGTGTTGCTGACCTGGTTTTGTATTACGACATTGTCTTTGCTTAACCCTTTCTGTCTAGCTAGTATACTTATACCTGGCCAATTTTTAAGGACCAGACAGTTAGGGATTGTTCTACGGCTACTCTGTTGGTAGCTTTTTGGCTCTGTGGAGTGTTGGGCTTTAAGGACTGTGTGGTGGGATCCGGGAACCGTGACAGGTATACTCGAGTATCTACAGTAGTTAACTGGCAGATATATAAAATAGTGAAAACCAAATAAATTTAAAAGGTCCACCAGTTCCTCCAATAGTCTCTTTCACGGGCCATAGTCTCTGGGCAGGAGGCTAGCACACAGCCCCCTGCAAGTTGCACAGTGACACCATGTTCTGTCACAACGGGGCCTCAGAGGGGTCTGATAACCTTATATAAATATATACAGGGCCTCAGAGGGATCTGATAACTTTATATAAATATATACGGGGCCTCAAAGGGGTCTGATAACCTTATATAAATATATACGGGGCCTCAGAGGGATCTGATAACTTTATTTAAATATATTCGGGGCCATTATAAATCATTGTCTGGAAACTAGGGCTGCGGAAATTAATTAATTAATTAATTCATTCATTAATTAATTGATTAATTCATCGATTAATTGTTAATTTCTTTGGTCCATTAAAATATATTTAATCGACCGCGTGCTTTGCACCGTGTGCTTTGCTTCCTACGAGCGTCCGCCGGCATGAAGCTTGGCCGCTCGCCTTGGGGACCCACCTAACCAGCTGCGTTCTCGCGAGATGGGGCCATATATCCATGTGTGAGCTGGGGGCAATATATCCATGTGTGCGCTGAGGACAAATATATCCATGTGTGAGCTGGGGACAAATATATCCATGTGTGAGCTGGGGACAAATATATCCATGTGTGAGCTGGGGGAAATATATCCATGCATGAGCTGGGGGCAATATATCCATGTGTGAGCTGGGGCAATATATTCATGTGTGAGCTGAGGCAATATATCCACTTGTGAGCTGGGGCAATATATCCACTTGTGAGCTGGGGGCAATATATCCATGTGTGAGCTGGGGGCAATATATCCATGTGTGAGCTGGGGGCAATATATCCATGCGTGAGCTGGGGCAATATATCCACTTGTGAGCTAGGGACAATATATCCATGCATGAGCTGGGGGAAATATATCCATGTGTGTGCTAGGGACAAATATATCCATGTGTGAGCTGGGGACAAATATATCCATGTGTGAGCTGGGGGCAATATATCCATGCATGAGCTGGGGGCAATATATCCATGTGTGAGCTGGGGCAATATATTCATGTGTGAGCTGAGGCAATATATCCACTTGTGAGCTGGGGCAATATATCCACTTGTGAGCTGGGGGCAATATATCCATGCGTGAGCTGGGGGCAATATATCCATGCGTGAGCTGGGGCAATATATCCACTTGTGAGCTGGGGACAATATATCCATGCATGAGCTGGGGGCAATATATCCATGTGTGAGCTGGAGGCAAAAGCCAGAACTCCACGTCGCGCAGCTACATCGGCAGCCATCATTCCTCCTTGGGATCTTTGTCCCCAACAAACATAGATGGCTATTCTAAGTCTTAGTACAACAAAGTGCCCAGCGACGATCTAGAACGACCTCCAAGCCAAGTGCTGAACTTCATATTGCCCAAGGTAGCTGCTCCAATTCGCAGTAGAATGGGAGCCATTCCCGTGATGATTCCAGCACAAAACAAGGATGGTTCAATTGTGTAAATAATCTCAGTCCTGCATGCAGTGGTGTATTTTGGCCTAGGCCGACAAGGCCTAGACCTAGGGCGGCATATTCCAGGGGGCGGCGGCCCGCACCGGGTTGCCACACCCCTAAAAAAAATATACATATTTTTTTTTTTTTACTTTTGCAAAGTATGTTACCAGGAAGGATACATTGAGATTTCACTAATTTTCAAGTATGTCCTGGGTAGGCAAGGCCAAGGCTTTCACTTTCCAGGGGGCAGCAAAAAACCTCACCACTAAATGGGTTACTCACAGAGCACCGAAATGACACCAACATTTTGGTGTTCTGTAGTTCCCTGCACTTCGGGGAATAAAATTTCCCCACCCGGCAGTGAATTCACCATTCACCGCAGGGTCCCCAAAGTGCATGGAGTCGGCCGTTGAATGCTGCCACCGCAAACCCGCGGCCTGCTGTTTTCAAAAGAACTACTGAATGAAAATGTCTGGAATTTACATATAAGATCCTATGATTGATAATAAAAAGTTCTGTTACAGAAAAAAGAAAAACCGCTATTGAAAAAAGGGGGGGAATTTTGCCAAAAAAATATCTGAAAAATTACTAAAAGGTATTAAAAAAAAAAAAGACTTTTTACTGCAGATTAAAATAATAAATGGTTTATTAGATATTGCATAAAAACGGGAATATTTTTAACATTGAAACCTATGGGATTCTCCTGAATAAACCTGCTGATTGAAACCACCAAACATCAGGGCATTTCACTGCCATTACTCGGCTGTTTGGTGTTCTCTGAATAGATTAACCATTACTTCTCTATGGGGATTTGCACTGCCTTCAAACAGCACCGTACTTGCTGGCAGTTCGCCAAACTTGTGTGTGAGCATATCAAAGAGCAGTGGTGTACTTAGGGGAGTGGCAGAGGGTGGGCCGCCCCAGGTACCAGTGATTATCGGGGTGTCATTAGGGGGTACTAGGAGGTGCCACTGTCACTGTGTGTCAGCTTTGAGCTGTGTTCTCAAACAGCGAGCAGCGGAGCATGGCGTTTGCATTAGGAATAAAATAGAATAGAATAAATATCCCCCTCTCCTCCCTCCATAGCTCCTCCCCTGCCCGCAGCAGCTCTAGGAGAGGGGAGGGGGATGTGATTTGTGTGCAGAGAGAGAAGATGACAGTAAACGGCAGGTAAAGGGGGGGGGGGTATCAGCAGAATATGAAGCCCTGTCTGCTTACTGCTGTTTAAAGTGGACCTTTCCTTAACCAGCACTGCATTGATAGAAATTTGTCATTGAGCTGCCTGGCTCCAGGTGAGGCTGCGTGCGTGCAGGTCACGCGGTCTGGCCAGTCAGGTGGTACTGAGTCTCAGTACCACCTGACTGGCTGAACCACGTGACACGCATGCACGCAACTACCCGCCCTTTCGTTAACACGGACTCTCACTCTATTCTGGATTGAACACCCACCGGGAAGGGAATCAAAGCCACGGTGCACCCTCTGGCAGTGGCACCCCACTGCTGACAAGATGGCTCCATGCACAGGCACAGCCGCGATCCTAACGTGGCCTAGAGGGACCTCCTGCTGAGTCCGTACACAGTCCCTGCTGACTCTGCACACAGCAGTACCGCGGACGGACGGAGGCCGGTTAATATAGAATAAATAATTTCTGTGTGTCATATGAACTAGGCATGGATTGCGGGTGTGAGCCCAATATGCAGTGAGCCATTATGAGAGAGGCAGGTTGCGGGGTTAAACAAGATATTTATTTTAAATACAAACAGCAGAAGCAAATGAATAAGAGAAGCGACGCAAGAGGTATAGAAGAAAAGAGGGCGAGATGGGCAACTAATTAAAGTAGAGGAAAGACATAGGAAAAAGGTTTGAAGAAATAGATGGATGGCTAAGAGTAGTGGGAGAACTGAATCAAGAGGTATTAGAGGAGGAGGAGTGGGCGAGGCAGGCAAGGATCTAAATCAGAGGGAAGATATAGGAAAAGGGAAAGAATCAGGAGGCTGGGAATGATGAGAGTGGAAGCAGAAGTGAGAAACTAGATGGTTATAGGGAGCTAAAGACAGGGGGAGGCAAAGAGCAGAATGAAAAGGTGAAAGGATTAAACAGGATGAATTAGGAGACACAGGAGGAAACTGAATAAGTAATAAACTACTGAATACAGATTAACTAAGAAAACTAATCTAGAGTCCAACACATACTGATAAGGGCTCGGCAATATCATGGTCCGGTTACAGGCAGTGGTCGTGATAATCAGATAGGAGAATTGTCAAAGTTTGTAGCCAGGGATCTGATACACTATAAATCCAGCAGATGGGGAACAACAAATAACGGTAGGTATGGAGTCCAGATACAATTCATATGAAGGTTGTCAGATGGGTAGTTCAGATGGGTACTTGGGTAGTCCAGAGGATCAGATGGGTACTCAATAGGGTTATCAGGTGATTAGTCCAGAAGGTAGGCAGATAGGGGTTCAGTGGGTCAAGGAACAAGGAGCTTTCTAGACACAGGTCAGCTTGGTGCAAAGTTCTGACTTCAATGAGGACGTGCTCAGTAGAGGGTGCGGCTTCCTCATAAGGAGTTCTCTTTGGCAGCGGATAGAGTTCAGGTGAGGCTTCAGGGCTTGTGTGCAAAACCAAATGGCAAGTCCTGGAACCTGCATTAAACAGGCATGCATTGATTTAAAGGGGGTTTAAATGTGAGGTTCCTGACACTGTGTGCTCATATACATTCGGTTTTCTGGTAGTTTTATTGCTGTGGATTCTGATACGCTGACACACTGCACATTGCATTGCTGGTAGTTTTATTGCTGTGGATTCTGATACGCTGACACACTGCACATTGCATTGCTGGGAGTTTTATTGCTGTGGATTCTGATACGCTGACACACACCACACATTGCATTGCTGTGAGTTTTATTGCTGTGGATTCTGATGCACTCATACTCACCGCACATTGCATTGCTGGGAGTTTTATTGCTGTGAATTCTGATGCACTCATACTCACCGTACATTGCATTGTTGGGAGTTGTATTGCTGTGGATTCTGATGCACTCATACACACTGCACATTGCATTGCTGGGAGTTTTATTGCTGTGGATTCTGATGCACTCATACTCACCGCACATTGCATTGCTGGGAGTTTTATTGCTGTGGATTCTGATACGCTGACACACACCACACATTGCATTGCTGGGAGTTTTATTGCTGTGGATTCTGATGCACTCATACTCACCGCACATTGCATTGCTGGGAGTTTTATTGCTGTGAATTCTGATGCACTCATACTCACCGCACATTGCATTACTGGGAGTTTTATTGCTGTAGATTCTGATGCACTCATACTCACCGCACATTGCATTGCTGGGAGTTTTATTGCTGTGGATTCTGATGCACTCATACTCACCGCACATTGCATTACTGGGAGTTTTATTGCTGTGAATTCTGATGCACTCATACTCACCGCACATTGCATTGCTGGGAGTTTTATTGCTGTGAATTCTGATGCACTCATACTCACCGCACATTGCATTGCTGGGAGTTTTATTGCTGTGGATTCTGATGCACTCATACTCACCGCACATTGCATTGCTGGGAGTTTTATTGCTGGGAATTCTGATGCACTCATACTCACCGCACATTGCATTACTGGGAGTTTTATTGCTGTGAATTCTGATGCACTCATACTCACCGCACATTGCATTGCTGGGAGTTTTATTGCTGTGAATTCTGATGCACTCATACTCACCGCACATTGCATTGCTGGGAGTTTTATTGCTGTAGATTCTGATACGCTGACACACACACCGCACATTGCATTACTGGGAGTTTTATTGCTGTAGATTCTGATGCACTCATACACACACCGCACATTGCATTACTGGGAGTTTTATTGCTGTAGATTCTGGTGCACTCATACACACACCGCACATTGCATTGCTGGGAGTTTTATTGCAGTGGATTCTGATGCACTCATACTCACCGCACATTGCATTACTGGGAGTTTTATTGCTGTGGATTCTGGTGCACTCATACACACCACACATTGCATTGCTGGGAGTTTTATTGCTGTAGATTCTGATGCACTCATACACACCACACATTGCATTGCTGGGAGTTTTATTGCTGTGGATTCTGATGCACTCATACTCACCGCACATTGCATTACTGGGAGTTTTATTGCTGTGGATTCTGATACGCTGACACACACCGCACATTGCATTGCTGGGAGTTTTATTGCTGTGAATTCTGATGCACTCATACACACCGCACATTGCATTACTGGGAGTTTTATTGCTGTGGATTCTGATGCACTCATACTCATCGCACATTGCATTGCTGGGAGTTTTATTGCTGTGAATTCTGATGCACTCATACTCACCGCACATTGCATTACTGGGAGTTTTATTGCTGTGGATTCTGATACGCTGACACACACACCGCACATTGCATTACTGGGAGTTTTATTGCTGTGGATTCTGATACGCTGACACACACCACACATTGCATTGCTGGGAGTTTTATTGCTGTGAATTCTGATGCACTCATACTCACCGCACATTGCATTGCTGGGAGTTTTATTGCTGTGGATTCTGATACGCTGACACACACACTGCACATTGCATTGCTGGGAGTTTTATTGCAGTGGATTTTGATGCACTCATACTCACCGCACATTGCATTACTGGGAGTTTCATTGCTGTGGATTCTGATGCACTCATACTCACCGCACATTGCATCGCTGGGAGTTTTATTGCTGTGGATTCTGATGCACTCATACTCACCGCACATTGCATTGCTGGGAGTTTTATTGCTGTGGATTCTGATGCACTCATACACACACCGCACATTGCATTGCTGGGAGTTTTATTGCTGTGGATTCTGATGCACTCATACTCACCGCACATTGCATTACTGGGAGTTTTATTGCTGTGGATTCTGATGCACTCATACACACACCGCACATTGCATTGCTGGGAGTTTTATTGCTGTGGATTCTGATGCACTCATACACACACCGCACATTGCATTGCTGGGAGTTTTATTGCTGTGGATTCTGATGCACTCATACACACCGCACATTGCATTGCTGGGAGTTTTATTGCTGTGAATTCTGATGCACTCATACTCACCGCACATTGCATTGCTGGGAGTTTTATTGCAGTGGATTCTGATGCACTCATACACACCGCACATTGCATTGCTGTGAGTTTTATTGCTGTGGATTCTGATACGCTGACACACACCACACATTGCATTGCTGGGAGTTTTATTGCTGTGGATTCTGATATGCTGACACACACCACACATTGCATTGCTGGGAGTTTTATTGCTGTGAATTCTGATGCACTCATACTCACCGCACATTGCATTGCTGGGAGTTTTATTGCTGTGGATTCTGATGCACTCATACACACACCGCACATTGCATTGCTGGGAGTTTTATTGCTGTGGATTCTGATACGCTGACACACACACCGCACATTGCATTGCTGGGAGTTTTATTGCTGTAGATTCTGTGATACACACTGCATATTACTGTGAATTTTATTGCCCTGGAGCTCTGGGATACGCTCACACACACTGCACATTACTGTGAGTTTTATTGCTGTGCAGTTCTGTGATACGCTCACACACACTGCACATTACTGTGAGTTTTATTGCTGTGCAGTTCTGTGATATGCTCATACACACTGCACATTACTGAGTTTTATTGCTGTGCAGCTCTGATATGCTCATACACAGTGCCCATTTCTGTGGATTTTATTGCTGTGCAGCTCTGTGATACGCTCATATGCAGTGCACGTTTCTGTGGATTTTATTGTTTAACCAGTTAGAGCGGCTGTGATCCAGTATACTTGACATGCGTGGCTGTTCTTTGTAAAAATGCTTGAATTTAAACATTTCATAATTTTCTTTATCTCAATAGATACATTTGAAATGGTATACAAAATATACAAGTAGGCACTTGGTATCCACTTTTAATATATAGAGAGGAAAAGGTGGAGCTCTAAGAGGAAAAGGTGGAACTTAAAGAGGAAGGGTGGGGATTAACCAGGAAGAGGTGTGCCCTTGACAGGAAGGGGTGCCTCAAATTTAAATTAGGGGTGCACGAGTTTAGTCAGGCCTAGGGCAGCACAAAACCTAAATACACCATTGCCTGCGTGAGTTGCTGTCAGTGAAAGTTTGCACAGAATATCAATCTTTCCATCTCAGAATTTTTTATTTATTTTGCCTGTCCTGTTATACAGCTTGTGTATGTTTTTCTTTTCGTCTTCTTGCATTTTCCAGATGGATGTTACAATGTGAACGCGGCACACGACGCTCACTCTCTTACGCTTTCTTCTTCTTCCTCGTTACTTGAAATACATTTCAGACACTTGGAATATTCCAAGGCCGTGATTGCAAACCTTGGTCCTGCAGATGGTTTGCAGACTACATGTCTTTTGATGCCTAGACTGGCTGAGCATCATGGGACATGTAGTTCGGGAGCTGAGTTTCGTAACAATCTAAGGCATAGTTCGATTTTATATATATATATTTTTTTCTCTTTGTGTTTTTTTTTTCTTTCCTCAAAGCTACTGAGCTGGACTTTTAGACAGATCAGTGAATACCTCCTTTACTTCACTCTCAGTGCCAGTCAAGTGTTAGGCTAAGGTCAGACGAAAGCAGTTTTAACGTGCGTTTAACCGCACAAAATCACGGCCGTGCTAGCAGCAAATGACGTCCAATGCTGGGCAGCATATGAAGAACGGCCGCACAACGCAAGTGGCAAACGAACGCATTTTTTCGAGAACGTAGAACCGCTAGTACGGACGTACAGAGTGCGCTGCGTCCGCATAGCGGCGTGTGTGCGTGATTAGGAGACGTCAGACGCTGCTAATGTCCGGCAAACATAACGTCCAGACGCAAAAAGTGTTTTATTGATGATCCGTACAAAATCACGCCCGATAATGCGCATCGTATGACCGCTATCGCGTATTCCGTGAAACAATACGTCCATTCATTCGAACGCACTTTTTCACGGACAACGCGAAAGATGCGTTAGTCTGACCCTAGCCTTAGGTTTGCACGCGCAGCACGCTGTGATATATTGAGGAAGTGGAGATTATTGAAGACTGTCTATAAACAGCCTCTACATTACAACGTCGCATGGATTTTTGTTATGTTTTTGGCTTTTGTGCAGAAAGAGTAATGTTTTGGTTTTTTTTAATCCAAATTAGCAGTCGGTGGAAAGCAGGGGGGGGGGGTGTGTGGTTAAATTGCTGTTGAAATGTGTGTGTGTATATTTTGCGTATACCAGTTGGCAGAGAAGCACAGGCCTTTCTGCCGCGGAGCAACGCATTTCATTGCTCGTTGATGTGTAGTAAAAGCTCATGATGTTACTCTCACAATCGGATGACACTACCAAAGTTTGCACCTGGGGTTTTCGGGTGAGAAAGGTAATGTGTAAATATCGTGGTTTTTGTATCACTTTAGAATATGGCAGTAAAAAACCTCTTTCCGGCACATTACAGAAAAGGAATAGTAGTCAGAGAAGCTCACGCGTTTCGCGCTGGCCGGAGTGCTTTTGTTTCTCTGTATTGGAAGACCTATCTTTGTCCAAATCGCTGCCTCTTTTCATAATGAAAATCAAAGCCTCGTGCAGTAATGTGTCTTTGTTTTTAATCTCTTGCATTTTATTACTTTGTGTTTCTGTAACAATTCAATGTTTCTTGAATCCAGTACAAACTGAAACCAGAGAAATCTCAATGTGTCCGTCCTGGTGAAAGATGTCTTATTATATGAGTAATGTGTGTTATTATATGAGTAATGTGTGTTATTATTATATGAGTGAAGTGTGTTATTATGAGTGATGTGTGTTATTATATGAGTGATGTCTTATTATATGAGTAATGTGTGTTATTATATGAGTGATGTCTTATTATATGAGTAATGTGTGTTATTATATGAGTAATGTGTGTTATTATTATATGAGTGAAGTGTGTTATTATGAGTGATGTGTGTTATTATATGAGTGATGTCTTATTATATGAGTAATGTGTGTTATTATATGAGTAATGTGTGTTATTATTATATGAGTGAAGTGTGTTATTATGAGTGATGTGTGTTATTATATGAGTGATGTCTTATTATATGAGTAATGTGTGTTATTATGAGTGAAGTGTGTTATTATGAGTGATGTGTGTTATTATGAGTGATGTGTGTTATTATGAGTGATGTGTGTTATTATATGAGTGATGTCTTATTATATGAGTAATGTGTGTTATTATATGAGTGAAGTGTGTTATTATGAGTGATGTGTGTTATTATATTAGTGATGTCTTATTATATGAGTAATGTGTGTTATTATATGAGTGAAGTGTGTTATTATGAGTGATGTGTGTTATGAGTGATGTGTGTTATGAGTGATGTGTGTTATTATATTAGTGATGTGTGTTATTATATTAGTGATGTCTTATTATATGAGTAATGTGTGTTATTATATGAGTGATGTGTGTTATTATGAGTGATGTGTGTTATTATGAGTGATGTGTGTTATATTAGTGATGTCTTATTATATGAGTAATGTGTGTTATTATATGAGTGAAGTGTGTTATTATGAGTGAAGTGTGTTATTATGAGTGAAGTGTGTTATTATGAGTGTTGTGTGTTATTATATTAGTGATGTCTTATTATATGAGTAATGTGTGTTATTATATGAGTGATGTGTGTTATTATGAGTGATGTCTTATTATGAGTGATGTGTGCTATTATATGAAAGATGTCTTATTATATGAGTGATGTGTGTTATTATATTAGTGATGTCTTATTATATGAGTAATGTGTGTTATTATATGAGTGATGTGTGTTATTATGAGTGATGTGTGTTATTATATTAGTGATGTCTTATTATATGAGTAATGTGTGTTATTATATGAGTGAAGTGTGTTATTATGAGTGAAGTGTGTTATTAGGAGTGAAGTGTGTTATTATGAGTGAAGTGTGTTATTATGAGTGTGTGTGTGTTATTATTATTGTATGTCTTATTATATGAGTAATGTGTGTTATTATATGAGTGAAGTGTGTTATTATGAGTGATGTGTGTTATTATGAGTGATGTGTGTTATTATGAGTGATGTCTTATTATGAGTGATGTGTGCTATTATATGAAAGATGTCTTATTATATGAGTGATGTGTGTTACTATTTGAGTGATATGTGTTATTATAGGAGTGATATGTGTTATTATATGAGTGATTTGGGCTATTATATGAATGATGTCTTATGAGTGAAGTGTGTTATTATGAGTGAAGTGTGTTATTATGAGTGATGTGTGTTATTATATTAGTGATGTCTTATTATATGAGTAATGTGTGTTATTATATGAGTGAAGTGTGTTATTATGAGTGATGTGTGTTATTATGAGTGATGTGTGTTATTATATTAGTGATGTGTGTTATTATGAGTGATGTGTGCTATTATATGAAAGATGTCTTATTATATGAGTGATGTGTGTTATTATATGAGTGATGTGTGTTATTATATGAGTGAAGTGTGTTATTATGAGTGATGTGTGTTATTATGAGTGATGTGTGTTATTATGAGTGATGTGTGTTATTATATTAGTGATGTGTGTTATTATGAGTGATGTGTGCTATTATATGAAAGATGTCTTATTATATGAGTGATGTGTGTTATTATATGAGTGATGTGTGTTACTATTTGAGTGATATGTGTTATTATAGGAGTGATATGTGTTATTATATGAGTGATTTGGGCTATTATATGAATGATGTCTTATGAGTGATGTGTGTTATTATGAGTAATGTGTGTTATTATGAGTGATGTGTGTTATTATATGAGTGAAGTGTGTTATTATGAGTGAAGTGTGTTATTATGAGTGATGTGTGTTATTATGAGTGATGTGTGTTATTATGAGTGATGTGTGTTATTATGAGTGATGTGTGTTATGATGTCTTATCATTTATATAATAACACACATCGTTCATATAATAAGACACTCATAATAACACACATCACTCATTATATGAGTGACGTCTTATTATATAACACACACCACTCATATAAGACATCACACATAATAACACACATCACTCATATAAAAAGGCATCACTCATAATAACACACATCACTCATATAATAACACATATCACTCATTTAAGACCTCACTCATAATAATACACATCACTCATATAAGATCACTCATAATAACACACATCACTCATAAGATAGGGATAGACCGATATATCGGTTTAGCCGATTATCGGTGCCGATATTCAGAAAATTACTGATATCGGTATCGGCATTTTATTTGCCGATATTTGGACAAGTTGGCTCACTGCAGCTGCGACACGCAAGATGCCACAGAACTGTACGAATCTGGGGCTTCTCCCACATCAGGCTGTAAGCCCTCCCTGCAGAATGACCCCCTGCTCACTGACCGTATTGTGCATGAGCGTGATGGCAACAGAAATGGGGCTTCCATCCCATCTGGCAGGGAATTCCCTATACAGGAGATGCAGGGTCCAGCAACCTAGGACCTCCAGATGTTTTGGAACTGGATTTCCCATGAGGCTCCAAGAACCTAATGAGAAGATGAGCATCATAGCAGATGTAATTCCAAAACGTGGGGCAATATTACAAAGTGACTGCTTAACCAGAGCTGTAATATAACTTTGTAATATAACCCTTGGAGGGCCAAGGTTGCTGAACCCCTTACATACAGGGTCATATGAGGGATCTTTAAAAAAGCCAAATACATGGTCTGATTGTTTGTAAAAAATAAAAGATTAAATAAAAATTCTTATTAAATTGAATAAATGAAGTGGACGTGGTGCAATGTTTACATGTTAAACACATTGGGCTATATTACAATCTTTGCGCAAAGCGTGAAGTTTTACGCCAAGCGTTAAACGTTTGCGTGCGCAAATCACCGCTGGAATTACAGTCCTCACGCGTTTTTGACCCGATCAATAACCTGCGTAAACCGGATGCGCCCAAATGCTCGCGCAGTACCGTTGCGCGCAGAAATCAGTGTGCTTACTGTCATTTTTTTTTCACACAATTCAGCCAATCAGAATTAAGAACCGCAAGTCAATCTGAGCATATATGCTGCAGCAATAATACATGCACGCACAACTTCTCCATTTTATTGGTTTGGGTATGTGTAGAATGTGTAACTATACATTGCTGCATTTATTTATTTTTTTTGGGCTGGTGTATTTGGTTTCGGCCAGGACGTTCAGATTTGCCGTTACCACCAGCTTTTAGGAGTTGCTAAAATTATACGCGCAAACGCTGTCCGTTACAAACTGCGCATAGATTTTAATACCATCCGCGTACCAGCGCGCAAATGCGATTGTGCGCACAATGTTAAGTATAGATCGCGCGACGTACAGTAAGCACACGCAGGGTTCGCAGGTTCACCCGCGGTAGACGATTACGTGCGTTTGTTGCACTGACTATGTAATAAGGCATTCGGCGTAAAGGGTTTGCCCCTCTCGTTAAATGTTTTTTTGCACCGGTGGAAACGTTTGCACGAAGATTGTTGTTTAGGCCATTGAGTTCATGGCATAGTCAGATTTGTTCTGGTTTTTTCAGAACTTTAAATTTACAGAATATCGGCACCAAATATCGGCTATCGGCCAGAAAACCTGCCGATAATCTGTATCGGCCCTGAAAAAATGATATCGGTCTATCCCTAATATAAGACATCAATAATATGATAACACACATCACTCATATAACACAGATCACTAATATAATAAGACATCATTCATATAAGACCTCACTCATAATAACACACATCAATCACTCATATAAAAAGGCATCACTCGCATAACACACATCACTCCTAGTAACACGAATCACTCATTTAATATCACACATCACTCATATAATAACACATATCACTCAAATAATAATACCAATCACTCATATAATAAGACATCACTCATATAATAACACACCACTCATATAAAAAAGGCATCACTCATATAATAACACACCACTCATATAAAAAAGGCATCACTCATATAATAACACACCACTCATATAAAAAAGGCATCACTCATATAATAACACACCACTCATATAAAAAAGGCATCACTCATATAATAAGGTATCCACCATTTCAACAAGGCGTCCGACATCATACCCCAGGCTGCCATAATCTTGCAAATGTATTTTTATGTCTGCATTTATTATTTCCTGACTAGTCTTTTCAAGTATTTTGAATCTCCCTCCATTTTAGCTAGAAAAAAAATCTGTTTGTGTTTCCCTCCTCCTCCCTCCCCCACATGTTTGTTAATTGGTGCTATCTGTGCATGTCACAAACCTCATTCTTTCCACAGCAAACTCCATCACAGACTCCCCTCCATTCCTTCCCTCTGTGGGCCCCAACCCACCCTACCCTCCACATCCAGGGCTGGTCCCTAATTTCAGGCATCCTTTCCAGCTGTCTCCACTTCTCTCACTAATTACCCTTATTAAAACCAAATAATCTGGTCCATTTCATACAATCCCTACGATATTCTACTAGCCACCAGTTTCACCTTCCCTCTGCTCCCATTTGTTTCAGTTACCCTAGTCCCTTAGAGTGTAAGCTCATGGGATGTCTGCCTGAGCTTTTGGTTTAAAGTGATGTATAACCTGGACAGTTAACCGACGACCAGGGTTTTATTTCCTCTTGTATCATGTCAGTCTGCTGTTTGTGCTTCCCCATTGTAAAGCGCTATGGAATTTGTTGGCGGTGTATAAGTACTTGTAACTGTAACTTTTTATTTCTGTAACATTTCAATGTTCTTGAACCCAGGACATACTGAAAACGAGAGAAATCTCAATGTATCCTTCCTGGTAAAATCCTTTATAAATAAATAAAATAACACACATCACTCATATCATAACACACATCACTCATAATAAGACATCACTCATAATAGCAAACCTCACTCATACAGGGTTATCCAAAGAGATTCGAAAAGTCACCGCACGTTCGGTGACTTTTCGTTCTCTTCAATTCGGTTCCTTTTGCCGATTGCATTTCGGTGACCCTGCGGTGTATTCAGCAAACACCACAGGGTCCCCGAATTGCAGGGAAAAGCTGCCGAAAACCTGTCGAAAACTAACCGAATGCACGCTGAAAACAAGCAAAAACATCTGGATTAACCTTTGAAAAAGACGAACAGGAGCCGAACATGAGCCGAATCACACAGAGCCGAAGCAGCTGTGACGTAGAGGAGGCAGTGAATAAATTAGAAAAACCATTTGTATGAATCTGGGAAAAAGAAACGCTGTTTGCAAAGAAACTACTGAGCGAAAATGTCTGAAATTTTCACAGGAGGTCCAGGGAATGATAATAAAGAGGGCTGTTACAAAAAAAATAAGTAAACTGAAAAAAAAAGAAAAAAAAAATCGGACTTTTAATAAAAATAAAAAAAAATCAGAAAAATGCTTAAAGTATCCTAAAAAATCTATAAATAAAGAGACTTTTTGCTGCAGAATTTTATAATGAACGGTTTATTAGATATTGAATTAAAACGGGAATATTTTTAACATTGAAGTCTATGGGATTCGCCTGAATAAACCTGTCGAATGAAACCACCGAATGGCAGAGCATTATGGGAACCTTTCTCAGCTGGTTTGTGTTCTCTGAATAGACGAAGCATCGCTTCTCTATGGGGATTTCACTGCCCTCGAACAGGCACCGAACAGGCACCGTATGTGCAGGCAATTCGACAGGATTTGGCGAATTGCCTGCTCTCTGGATAGCCGAATGGCCAGGAAAGGTAACCGAACGATGATTTTCACTGTTCGGTTACCTTTCTCAAGCAATTCGGATCTCTTTGGATAACCCTGAAAGTAACACGAATCACTCATATAATAATACATCACTCATACAGGGTTATTCAAAGAGATCCGAATTGCTTGAGAAAGGTAACCGAATGCTGAAATTCAGGGTACGGTTACCTTTCCTGGCCATTCGGCTATCCAGAGAGCAGGCAATTCACCAAATCCTGGCGAATTGCCTGCACATACGGTGCCTGTTCGAGGGCAGTGAAATCCCCATGACAATGCACTGCTTCGGCTATTCAGAGAACACAAACCAGCAGTGAAAGGTTCCCATAATGCCCTGCCATTCGGTGGTTTCATTCGACAGATTTATTCAGGAGAATCCCATAGGCTTCAATGTTAAAAATATTCCCATTTTAATTCAATATCTAATAAACCGTTCATT
Source organism: Leptobrachium leishanense (assembly GCA_009667805.1). Lineage (NCBI taxonomy): Eukaryota > Metazoa > Chordata > Amphibia > Anura > Megophryidae > Leptobrachium > Leptobrachium leishanense. The sequence goes on along the minus strand of RXON01004711.1, from coordinate 7,385 downwards.
ATAAAATTCTGCAGTAAAGAGTCGCTTTATTTATAGATTTTTTTTAGGATATTTTAACCCTTTCGCTGCTGAGGCTTTTCCCGCCTCTGTGCTGAGGTCATTTTTACCTGTTTCGCTCATCTTGTTTAAACTACTTATTTTAGTATATGACCCAGACATATTATATATCGTTCTTTCCGTCAGACTCGGCAGATTCATAATATGTCATTATTATATGTATACGTTATGTCCTGTCTGTATATTATAACAAAAAATGCAATAAAATATGAATTTTCAATAATTTACAACGTGTAAAGTGTTTTTTTTCACATTTTAACATGCGAGCAATTGCTGTTATATTTTGTATGGTGCGCTTGTTAAAAAAATTAGAAATGGGGTCTCGTTACATTTTTTTTTGGGGAAAATTACACTATTTTTAACAAACGCACCGCATACAAAAATCGTTAGTGCAGCATCATTGTTCACATTATAATTGAAATGGGAACAATATTGCTGCATTAACAAACCAAAAAAAAGAAAAAAAAGTGTTTATTTTTTTTTATATAATTTTTTTTAATTTATTTTTATTTTTCATTTTTTTGACAAACTTTTTCACAGTAGTGTTTGGTATTGTTGGAACGGCCATGCTCTGGCCGATCCAACCATACCAAACTTTAACCCCTAGCTGCCACGGATCGGGAGATAGGGAGTTCATTGGAACTCCCTATCTCCACAGTTGGTGGCAGTTAGGGGTTAACTCTAGGACTGGCGTCATCGTGCATGCACCTAATACCTGCCGCGATGACACCTAATACCAGCGGCTGCGGTTCCGGATGCGCGGCTGACATCGAGGATGTCAGCCCGCACCGGAGGGGCCAGCGATCGGCCGAAACCCGGCCGAACGCTGACCCCAATGGGAGGACGCGCTGAGCGAGTCCTCCGCATTGAAGTGGTTAAGCATTTTTCTGAATTATTTTTAAAAGACCGATTTTTTTTTTTTTTTTTAAGTTTACTTTTTTCTGTAACAGCCCTATGTAAATTTCAGACATTTTCGCTCAGTAGTTTCTTTGCAAACAGCATTTCACTTCTCAAACATTCACACAAACTGTTTTGCTAATTTATTCACTGCCTCCTCTGCGGTCTCGGCGGCTTCGCTGTGTGTGATCAGCTCCTGCTTGGGTTTTTCAGCAGGTTAATCCAGAAGTTTTTGCGGGTTTTCGGCGTGCATTCGCTGGATTTTGCGGTTAGTTTTCGTCGGGTTTGCAGCTGCTTTTCCCTGCAATTCGGGGACCCTGTGATGCTTGCTGAATACACCGCAGGGTCACCGAAATGGGATCGGCAAAACGAACCGAATTGAAGAGAACGAAAAGTCACCGAACATGCAGTGACTTTTTGATTCTCTTTGAATAACCCTGATAGTAACACAAATCACTCATATAATAAGACATCACTCAAAACACACATCTATAATAACACACATCACTCATATAATATCACTCATAATAACACACATCGCTTATATAAGACATGAAACATATAATAACACAGATCACTCATACAGTAACACATCATACAGTAACGCGAATCACTCATACAGTAACACATCACTCATACAGTAACACATCATACAGTAACACATCACTCATACAGTAACACATCATACAGTAACGCGAATCACTCATACAGTAACACATCACTCATACAGTAACGAATCACTCATACAGTAACACATCATACAGTAACACATCACTCATACAGTAACACATCACTCATACAGTAACACATCATACAGTAACACATCACTCATACAGTAACACATCACTCATACAGTAACACATCACTCATACAGTAACGCGAATCACTCATACAGTAACACATCACTCATACAGTAACGCGAATCACTCATACAGTAACACATCACTCATACAGTAACACGAATCACTCATACAGTAACGCGAATCACTCATACAGTAACACGAATCACTCATACAGTAACACATCATACAGTAAAGCGAATCACTCATACAGTAACACATCATACAGTAACGCGAATCACTCATACAGTAACACATCACTCATACAGTAACACATCACTCATACAGTAACGCGAATCACTCATACAGTAACACATCATACAGTAACACATCACTCATACAGTAACACGAATCACTCATACAGTAACACATCACTCATACAGTAACGCGAATCACTCATACAGTAACACATCACTCATACAGTAACGCGAATCACTCATACAGTAACGCGAATCACTCATACAGTAACACATCACTCATACAGTAACACGAATCACTCATACAGTAACACGAATCACTCATACAGTAACACATCATACAGTAACACGAATCACTCATACAGTAACACATCACTCATACAGTAACGCGAATCACTCATACAGTAACACATCACTCATACAGTAACACGAATCACTCATACAGTAACGCGAATCACTCATACAGTAACACATCACTCATACAGTAACACGAATCACTCATACAGTAACGCGAATCACTCATACAGTAACGCATCATACAGTAACGCGAATCACTCATACAGTAACACGAATCACTCATACAGTAACACATCATACAGTAACGCGAATCACTCATACAGTAACGCGAATCACTCATACAGTAACACATCATACAGTAACACGAATCACTCATACAGTAACACATCACTCATACAGTAACACATCACTCATACAGTAACACATCATACAGTAACGCGAATCACTCATACAGTAACGCGAATCACTCATACAGTACCGCGAATCACTCATACAGTAACACATCATACAGTAACACGAATCACTCATACAGTAACACATCATACAGTAACACGAATCACTCATACAGTAACACAAATCACTCATACAGTAACACAAATCACTCATACAGTAACACATCACTCATACAGTAACACGAATCACTCATACAGTAACACATCACTCATACAGTAACGCGAATCACTCATACAGTAACGCGAATCACTCATACAGTAACGCGAATCACTCATACAGTAACGCGAATCACTCATACAGTAACACGAATCACTCATACAGTAACGCGAATCACTCATACAGTAACACATCATACAGTAACGCGAATCACTCATACAGTAACACATCATACAGTAACACGAATCACTCATACAGTAACACATCATACAGTAACACGAATCACTCATACAGTAACACAAATCACTCATACAGTAACACAAATCACTCATACAGTAACACATCACTCATACAGTAACACGAATCACTCATACAGTAACGCGAATCACTCATACAGTAACGCGAATCACTCATACAGTAACGCGAATCACTCATACAGTAACACGAATCACTCATACAGTAACACATCACTCATACAGTAACGCGAATCACTCATACAGTAACACATCATACAGTAACGCGAATCACTCATACAGTAACGCGAATCACTCATACAGTAACACATCACTCATACAGTAACGCGAATCACTCATACAGTAACACATCATACAGTAACACGAATCACTCATACAGTAACGCGAATCACTCATACAGTAACACATCACTCATACAGTAACACATCATACAGTAACACGAATCACTCATACAGTAACACATCACTCATACAGTAACGAATCACTCATACAGTAACACATCACTCATACAGTAACGCGAATCACTCATACAGTAACACATCACTCATACAGTAACGCGAATCACTCATACAGTAACACATCACTCATACAGTAACACATCACTCATACAGTAAACAATCAAATAGCTTTATTGGCAGGACCAAATACATTTAGCATTGCCCAAAGCATATGGGGAGGACGGGGGGGTAGTGGGACATATATATGGGGGAATGGGCAAGTCCTGGACATTATCGGCGGTAAGGATATGTGAAGGGGATGGGGGCGAGTCCCGTGTTGGGATTTATAGTCCAGGATCTCTCATGTTCCTCTCAGTCTGTGACATTCTGCGACGTATGGGGCAGATATTTTCACCGCCGAATCCTCTTCTCCCAGTATGATGTGGAGTTTTCCTCGTCTCTTCTATAGAGGTGAGTCTGGGATGAGAGCGGAGAGTCTCTGGAAGTGAGTTTTCTCTCAGTAACGCGAATCACTCATACAGTAACACATCACTCATACAGTAACGCGAATCACTCATACAGTAACACGAATCACTCATACAGTAACACATCACTCATACAGTAACGCGAATCACTCATACAGTAACACATCACTCATACAGTAACGCGAATCACTCATACAGTAACACATCACTCATACAGTAACACGAATCACTCATACAGTAAAGCGAATCACTCATACAGTAACGCGAATCACTCATACAGTAACACATCACTCATACAGTAACGCGAATCACTCATACAGTAACGCGAATCACTCATACAGTAACGCGAATCACTCATACAGTAAAGCGAATCACTCATACAGTAACACATCACTCATACAGTAACACGAATCACTCATACAGTAACACATCACTCATACAGTAACGCGAATCACTCATACAGTAACACATCACTCATACAGTAACGCGAATCACTCATACAGTAACACATCACTCATACAGTAACGCATCACTCATACAGTAACGCGAATCACTCATACAGTAACACATCACTCATACAGTAAAGCGAATCACTCATACAGTAACACATCACTCATACAGTAACGCGAATCACTCATACAGTAACACATCACTCATACAGTAACGCATCACTCATACAGTAACGCATCACTCATACAGTAACGCATCACTCATACAGTAACGCATCACTCATACAGTAACGCGAATCACTCATACAGTAACACATCATACAGTAACGCGAATCACTCATACAGTAAAGCGAATCACTCATACAGTAACGAATCACTCATACAGTAACGCGAATCACTCATACAGTAACACATCACTCATACAGTAACGCGAATCACTCATACAGTAACACATCACTCATACAGTAACGCGAATCACTCATACAGTAACACATCACTCATACAGTAACGCAATCACTTCATACAGTAACACATCACTCATACAGTAACGCGAATCACTCATACAGTAACACATCACTCATACAGTAACGCATCACTCATACAGTAACGCGAATCACTCATACAGTAACACATCACTCATACAGTAACACATCACTCATACAGTAACACGAATCACTCATACAGTAACACATCACTCATACAGTAACGCGAATCACTCATACAGTAACACATCACTCATACAGTAACGCATCACTCATACAGTAAAGCGAATCACTCATACAGTAACACGAATCACTCATACAGTAACGCGAATCACTCATACAGTAACGCGAATCACTCATACAGTAACGCATCACTCATACAGTAACGCATCACTCATACAGTAACGCACATCACTCATACAGTAACACATCACTCATACAGTAACGCAAATCACTCATACAGTAACACATCATACAGTAACGCGAATCACTCATACAGTAACACATCATACAGTAACGCGAATCACTCATACAGTAACACATCACTCATACAGTAACACATCACTCATACAGTAAAGCGAATCACTCATACAGTAACACATCACTCATACAGTAACGCGAATCACTCATACAGTAACGCGAATCACTCATACAGTAACACATCATACAGTAACGCGAATCACTCATACAGTAACACATCACTCATACAGTAACGCGAATCACTCATACAGTAACACATCACTCATACAGTAACACATCACTCATACAGTAACGCGAATCACTCATACAGTAACACATCACTCATACAGTAAAGCGAATCACTCATACAGTAACACATCACTCATACAGTAACGCGAATCACTCATACAGTAACACATCACTCATACAGTAACGCGAATCACTCATACAGTAACGCGAATCACTCATACAGTAACACGATCACTCATACAGTAACACATCACTCATACAGTAACACATCATACAGTAACGCGAATCACTCATACAGTAACGCGAATCACTCATACAGTAACGCGAATCACTCATACAGTAACGCGAATCACTCATACAGTAACACATCACTCATACAGTAACGCATCACTCATACAGTAACAATCACTCATACAGTAACACATCACTCATACAGTAACACATCACTCATACAGTAACGCGAATCACTCATACAGTAACACATCACTCATACAGTAAAGCGAATCACTCATACAGTAACGCGAATCACTCATACAGTAACACATCACTCATACAGTAACGCGAATCACTCATACAGTAACACATCACTCATACAGTAACGCGAATCACTCATACAGTAACGCGAATCACTCATACAGTAACACGAATCACTCATACAGTAACACATCACTCATACAGTAACACATCATACAGTAACACGAATCACTCATACAGTAACGCGAATCACTCATACAGTAACACGAATCACTCATACAGTAACGCATCACTCATACAGTAACGCATCACTCATACAGTAACGCATCACTCATACAGTAACGAATCACTCATACAGTAACACATCACTCATACAGTAACACATCACTCATACAGTAACGCGAATCACTCATACAGTAAAGCGAATCACTCATACAGTAACACGAATCACTCATACAGTAACGCGAATCACTCATACAGTAACACATCATACAGTAACACGAATCACTCATACAGTAACACGAATCACTCATACAGTAACGCGAATCACTCATACAGTAACACATCACTCATACAGTAACACATCACTCATACAGTAAATCAAATCAAAATAAGCTTTAATGCAGGACCAAATACATTTTAGGCATTGCATAAAGCATATGGGGAGGACTCGGGGGTGTGGACATCATATATGGGGGGGAATCACTCACAGTCCAATGGACATTATCAGGGGTAATCATACAGTAAGGGGATGGGGCATACCGTGTTGGGGACTCATACAGTAACAGAATCTCTCATGTTCCTCATCAGTAACACATTCTGCGACGTATTGGGCAGATATTTTCACGCGGTCCTCATCTCCCAGTATCATGTGGATTTCCTCGTCTCTCTATAGAGTGAAGTTGGGATGAGACGGAGATCACTCATAAGTAGTTTCATCAGTAACGCAAATCACTCATACAGTAACACAATCACTCATACAGTAACGCGAATCATCATACAGTAACACATCACTCATACAGTAATGCGAATCACTCATACAGTAACACATCACTCATACAGTAACCATCACTCATACAGTAACGCGAATCACTCATACAGTAACACATCACTCATACAGTAACACGAATCACTCATACAGTAACACATCACTCATACAGTAACGCGAATCACTCATACAGTAACACATCACTCATACAG
>RXON01004710.1:0-25362 GCA_009667805.1 Leptobrachium leishanense | reverse complement strand
TTGCACTTTATTTTTTACTATTGTGCCTACTATTGATGCACTTTATTTCATTATTTATATATGCATATGCAAATGTTTCAATTGCATTCCAGTGTTTTGCACTATTGATGCACTTGTACTGCGCTACTGTATATGGTGAGAATTGGCGCACACCAGTAGCAACAGGAAGCAAACAGAACAGGCATTGAATACACAGAAAATAGTCAAATGGAAGGCAAAGTCAGCCACAGATCGGGTCCTCAGAACAAGCAGGGTCAGTAACAAGTATACAAACTGATTCGGTAAGCTAGCGATGCGGGAATAAAGTCTGAGACACACTGAGCGTGCAGCGATACGAAGCGAAGAGAAGCAAAGATTTTGCAGGCTTGACTTCACTCCGCTCTGCCTCGCAGCGTGTCTACACTACATTACGTTTGCTTCTCACCGCACTGGACAGGAATCCACTAACTAAATTAAAATGTACACACAAAACCGTTTTATTTTCACAAAGCACGTGTTCTATAGGCAAAAAAAGTTTCTACTCAATAAAATACATCAAAAATTACTGTTAATTTAATAGGAATAGTATAAAAATATAAAAAACAGTAACCCATATCATATATATTATAGGGACACGGAGCGCCGTGTATAGAGCAGGGATGCATTGATACCACACACAGACATATACGTATATATCAACAGGCAGACCTATATATACGTATATATCAACACACATATATATATACACCCACCCACAGACCTCAGGGGGTGGCATGTTGGTAATCTCAACTAAATGCGCCCCCCCCCCCATTTGGCTGATCCCTCCAGAAGAAATGTTGAATCTGAGAGAGCAGAGAATATATATATTATTCTCTGCTCTATCGGGTTCAACAATTCTTCTGGAGGGATCAGCCAAATGCGGGGGGTGGGGCAATTAGTTGCCAAAATGTGTGTGTAATTCAAATCTGGATATATATATTTATAAGAATATAGATATATATATATATATATATGTATATATATATATAGAGAGAGAAGATATATATCATACCTGCCGTTACCTTCCCCTATAAATTTGCTAAAAATATACACGCACAAAAAAAACCCACTGCCTGAGACCCCGCGCAGCCCAAATGCCACCCCCCTCTACCTGGCTGAATGTATCTAATATATATAATTAAATACATTCAGCCAGGTAGAGAAAGAAAAAATAAAGATTTTATTTTATGTTCCCGGGGACATTTAAAAATGTCCTCGGATTTAATTTTTTTTAGAAATTTGACGCCTTACCTTAGCCTTGTGGTCAGTGGGGGCTCCCTGGATCCTGGTTGTGGGGGGGGGTCTGCCGTGGCCGCAGGTGCAGTGGCTCCCTCCCTGCGCTGCCTGTCTCTGCCACATGCACCTGGGCGGCTAGCCCGCACAGTCGCAGCTCTGTCATCCAGCGGCCGCATGCTCCTCAAGGGGATCCTTGGATCTGCAGGCTGCCCTCTACAGTGCCTGATTAGAGGGCCGTGTCTGCCTGGTGTTTTAGTAACAAGAATGTTTTATCCCATAGGCTTCAATGTTAAAAATATTCCCGTTTTAATTCAATATCTAATAAACCGTTGCTTATACTATTCTGCAGTAAAGAGTCTCTTTATTTCTAGATTTTTTTTGTATTTTTTAAGCATTTTTTATACTTTTTTCAACAACAACAAAAAAATTCTAACTTTTGGCAACATCCCAAAAAGTTTGAAGTTTGCGAACTGTCGAACGGCCGATGTTCGATGCGAACTCCAAACAGATCGAACCGAACATCTCATCCCTAGTCGCAATACCACACTGTTCTTTGTCTTTATTCAAAGGACTTTACGCAGCAGTACAGCTTCATACATTCAGCACTAACCTGTCCAGATCTTTACAGTGTCCCCAATTCCCTTTTTCCTTCCCTGACTTTCTGGGTCTGAGCACTTCTTCTGCCATGACCTCACTTCCTTATGCATATGCAGTATAAGCTCAGCACAGCACTGACAGGGTCGCACACAGGCAGGGCCGGATTAACATAGGGGCAGATGGAGCAGCAGCTCCAGGCCCATGCCCCAGAATAGGCCCACAGAAAGGATACATTTGTCTGCATTGATGGGCATTTGGACCCCTATATCTCCACCTCCGTAGCAGCTACAGGGTCATGTGAGGTATCACCGGAAAGGCCAGAGCATGACCTTTCCAATGATACCAAACATGGTCAAGTTTTATGTAACAGTAAAAGTAAAATAATACGTATTTCTTTATTTTTTCTTTCTAAAACAGCAATATTTTTCACTTTTCAATTATAAAGTGAACAATGATGCTGCAGTAACTCACCATCTCATTTTTCATGTCACTAACAAGTGTGGAGGTGATGGTACAATCCATTATTACAAATTGTTATAACAAGAAACTAAACCGCCGCACTGCAGAGAAGTGCACTGGGGGGGGGGCTTTGGAACCTTGCGCCACTAATCTTTACACCTCGCAAGGTCAACTGAGGTGTCAGACAGGACAGAGTCTGGCCTTTGCTTTGATACCAAACATGACAATGTAAAATCTAAAAAGAAAAAGAAAACCCAAAAAATTATTTTATTTATTTTTTGTTCCAAAGTGATGGTATTGTCCATTTGTCACGTATAAAATGAGCAATACCACTGCCATTACTCAGCTTCTCCTTTCCCACGCTGGGAGCAAGGTCAGTGTTTTATACATAGTCATATTATTCATAAAACACCATTATCCAAAGCACATGGAAAATTTCTAAATTTCTTTGGTTAAAATTGTATATTTTCTCAGAAAAATGCAGTAACAGGTTCCCATTTTTTTTTTTTTAACAAGAATTCCCTATAGAATATATGACCACAGAGGTTTGGATGATAAAATAGGAAAAAATAATTTTAAACGCTGGGATGATTGAAATCTGAATGGAAATTTCCTCACACAGTATCTGCCTGGTTAGATATACCCGTATCTGCCTGGTTAGATATACCTATATCTGCACTATTAAATAGCCTAAATATGTTGTAATTTCACTAAATTCCAAAAAAAGCCCACCAAAATATTCAGCTCCAGGCCCATAGAGATCTTAATCCGGCCCTGCACACAGGGCATCGACTGTTTGCACACACAGAATTGAAGGAGTTAACACAACACTCACAGGATTAAGGTAGCACTCACAGGAATTATACACAGAACAATCAGTGATTAAAAACAGAGCCACAAGGGGTTAACACATGGAGCACTGATGGGATTAACAGTAAAAGGGTTAACAGAATTAACACACAGGGTTTATACTCAAAGCACTGACAGCAATGTGGACTGTGTCTGAGGGTGTCACAGACCTGCATATGAGGAATTTTACCATATTTCCATCTCGGGAAATCAAGTATTGCCGACTGTAGGGAACCTGCATAGGAATACTGCATCAGAGCGCAAAAAATAGCACCATGATGACATCATCGTGCCTGCTGGGTTCCCTGAAAATGCAAGGCAGGTTTCAGCTGCGTGAAGCTGGCCCCCCTTCAATCGGCGCAAATAAAAAAAACACTGTTTGGTTAGTGCTATGTTTGTGCTGGTTTGTGCCGCAAAAGTTATCATTTGTGCTGCTTTAATTTTTGAGATATTAGCAATTGCTTTTTCAGACAATGAGACTGAATAAAGGTCACCAAAGGTCACGCAGCCCCCCTACATCATCCAAAAGTCACGAAACCGGGTTTGTTGGTCAGTGCTAGGTTTGTGCCAATTTGTACCGTTGAAATCTCCATTCTATCTGGTTTTGTTTTTGCATTATTAACGATTTATTAAAGGTCGCCAAAGGTCACGCAGCCCCGCTACAACACCCAAAAGTCACGAAATCAGACTTGTTGGTTAGTGCTGTGTTTGTGCCGGTTTGTGCCGTTGAAGGCCCCTATTACACTCTTCGCGCAATTTCGTTCGCGCAGCGCAAATTTTTTGCGCGCATCGTCCAGCGTTATCCCGCGAAAATTAACGGTGCTTTACGATCCGAACGCATTTTCTCATCCGTCCAAAATTAACGTTCGGAAAAACGACACGCAAAACGAAGCGTAATACGTGCGCAGTAACGTAGCGCACGTAAATCAGTGTATACGGACTGTTTTTTTCGTGGGATTCAGCCAATCAGAATGAAGAACCTTAATTGACATCAATTTACCTTAATTGACTCACTTAAGTTTTTGCGCCGGTCAAAGTAAAGCTCTGTATATATGCTGCAGCAATAAAAAAAACACACACGAATTCACAATTTTATTGTTTGGGTATGTGTAGAATGTGTAACTATACTGTGCTGTATTTTTTTTTTCGTGCTGGTGTTTTTCGTTTTGACCAGAACGTTCAGATTTGCAGTTACCACCAGCTTTTCAAAGACGTTAAAATTATGCGCGCAAACGTCGTTCGTAAAAAGATTTGCATGTAATGAATGTAATACCATCCGCGTATCAGCGCACGAACGAATTTGCGCTCACAATGTGAAGTATAGGACGCGCACAGTTCATCGCGCTCGCGCAGGTCCATCCGCGTTAAACGATAATGCGCATCGTTTGCGCGAACGTTGTAATAGGCATTCAGCGCAAAGGGTTTTGCCCCATCGCACAAATGCACTTTTGCGCACACAAAACCAAATGCGCAAGAAATGTAATAGGGGCTGAAATCTCCGTTCTATCTTGTTTCGTTTTTGAGTTATTAACCTTTTTAATAAAAAGTTTTAATAAAGGTCACCAAAGGTCACGTAGCCTCCCTAGAACACCCAAAAGTCACGAAACCGGGCTTGTTGGTTAGTGGTGCGTTTGTGCCGATCTGTGCCACAAAAATGAATGTTTGTGCAGATTGTACAGCGCTGCAGAATATGCTGGTGCTTTATAAATAAAGAATAATAATAATGTGGCTACTAAAAAAACAATTGTGACGCATATCAGCACAAATGCAGCACAAACTAATGGCATATTTGTCTTTAACATTTAACATCATGGGGTGCAAAGTGGGCACGGTTTGATTAAATAAAATCCCTGAAACCACAACAGCACAAACGTTCATTTCTGCGGCACAAATCAGCACAAACGCAGCACAAAAAAATAGTATGTTTGTTTTTAAAATGTTATAATGTGGGGTGCAAAGTGGGCGGGGTTTCATCAAATAAAATGTGCAATACCTGTAAAACCAAACCAGCACAAACATTCATTTCTGCAGCACAAATCTGCAAAAAACGCAGCCCAAATGTTCTTTTTTACAGCACAAATCAGCACAAACGCAGCACTAACCAAACGCTCGGTTTCGTGACTTTTGGGTGTTGTAGGGGGGCTGCGTGACCTTTGGTGACCTTTAATAAATCGTTAATAACTCAAAAACGAAACAAGATAGAACGGAGATTTCAACGGCACAGATCAGCACATATGCAGCACAAGTCTGGTTTCGTGACTTTTGGGTGTTCTAGAGGGACTGCGTGACCTTTATTAAAACGTTAATAACTCAAAAACGAAAGAAGATAGAACGAAGATTGCAACGGCACAAACCTAGCACTAACCAAACGCCCGGTTTCGTGACTTTTGGGTGTTGTAGGGGGGCTGCGTGACCTTTGGTGACCTTTAATAAATCGTTAATAACTCAAAAATGAAACCAGATAGAACGGACATTTCAACGGCACAAACCTAGCACTAACCTACGAGTCCGGTTTCGTGACTTTTGGGTGTTGTAGGGGGGCTGCGTCACCTTTGGTGACCTTTAATAAATCGTTAATAACTCAAAAATGAAACAAGATAGAACGGACATTTCAAAGGCACAAATCGGCACTAACCAACGAGACCGGTTTTGTGACTTTTTGGTGTTGTAGGGGGGCTGAGTGACCTTTGGTGACCTTTATTCAGTTTCATGGTCTGAAAAAAACAATTGCTAATATCTCAAAAATGAAAGCAGCACAAATGTTAATTTTTCCGGCACAAACCAGCACAAACGTAGAACTAACCAGTGTTTTTTTTTATTTGTGCCGTTTGTAGGGGGGCCAGCTTCACGCAGCTGCTGGCTTCCAACCTGCCAGTCTGCCACGGGAGCCAAGCGAGAGAGGTGATTATAGGGAGGGACGTTAGGAGACCGTGACGTAATATGTACATCAGCAGTCGTTAAAGGGACTTCCCAATCGAACGTACTATGTACCTCAGCGGTCGGAGAGGGGTTAAAGATTTTCCACAATCTAATTCAGATAATAAATGATGGGAACTTAGTTCATAAGATATAGTCATATGTTGCTTAAACCTGTCACAACAGCAATGTGTCCCACCTTCGACAGGTCCTATTGTATATCATCTAGTGACCGCCATTATAGGATTAACTCATTGAGGATTGAATCCTTTCTGGAGCTCCCTGTGATTCAAGGTTAAATAGAGCATGGAAGTGGAACACCTGTGACAGGGAGGGGTGCTTTCCAGAGGGTTGTCAGCCCTTTTCATACAAAAATACACCAAGAGGGCAGCACTCAAGCTTTACTAAGATTAACGGGCGTGTGATTCTCGTGACAAATAGACACAACAAACCAATGGGAGAGCACTTCATTACTCAAACTAGACCATCACAAACCTCATAACATTGAAAGACCTTCAAGGTTTATTAAAGAGTTGACATATTTTAAATCTTTTTACAGATTTCCACAAGCTAAGTCAGAAAATAAATGATGGGAATTTAGTTCACAAAATATAAATATAGTTTGTTGTGCCTATTTGTCACGAGAAGAAACCTTCAGAAGATAATTTTTGCTCATGATAGGTGCAATTTAAATGAATATAGACTATACATTTAGGCGCTAGAGTTTAACTGTGTTGGTTATTTTCTAGCGTTCAATGTTTTAAGAGCAGGACATTCTATGGTTTTTATCTCTGGTTTTAGGTGCGTTTGAAATTGTGTTAGTTCAATGCTTTATTCTTTGTGGTAAAGTGCTGAGGAACCTGAGGGTGCTACATAAATGATAATATTAATCTTTAAACAAACGGAAAACATTGTAAATAGCATCAGGTAAGCCTGAAGAACTGAACCTATTGACTGCATCGTGACTGATTAAATTCAGCAGCGGGATGATAATGATGGGACACCTGTATTATTTGACTTCTGACACGTCACGCAGCTCATGAATTAGGATCCAGGCCAAAATATCAGCTGTATATAATAGACAGAGACACAGCGTTTTCAGCCGACTCACAGGTGCACGAGATCATTGCAGATACTCATCATGACGCAGAGCACTCTGAAATCTTACCCCAGAGATGTCTTTGATCAAAATAAGCTACAAGAGACATTATTTTCTCCTTTTGTAGATTTTGATCTTTATGAAGAGTTGGTCCTATATCCTATAAGGCAACTTTTAAAGGTTTCAGGTATATTTTAAGCATTACTAATTTTAATTAGTATAATTGCAGAAAATATATTTTGTGTGCAAGAGAATCTCTTTCCAGCAAGTATCAACAATATTAACTTTTTCTATCTATATCTATACATGTCTATATATCTGTATCTATGTATAAGTCTATTGTTCTGTCTATCTGTATCTATATATATGTCTATTGTTCTGTCTATCTTTCTATATCTATTTATCTTTAACTATATCTGTCTATCTTTATATATGTATGGATCTATAAATATCTTTATATACCTCCATCCATCTACAGACAAATCTCTATGTTCTTGACATAGTATACCATCACTACTGAATATCTTTACAATTTCTTTAGGAACTTTTATATCTCTGACAGGGTTATTCAGACAGCGTGAAAAGCAGGATAATGAAAAATTCGAGGTCAAAATAGCCGATTTGGAAAGTGAGATGAAAGGGAGAATTTTTCTGTTTTGGCTATTTTGACCTAGAATTTTTCATTCTCCAGTCATTCTCCTGCTTTTCACGCTCTCTGAATAACCCTGTGAGTATTTAAATGTTGATAGAAACAGGTATTGTAGCGATGGTTTAGCTTAGCAGGCGAAACATACTGGTTTCATTATTCTAAATTGTCTCTGTGAGAATTGTTTTTAAACGTCTGTAATGCTGAAGTTTACACTATGGACCAGTGTCACGTTACTAATATTAATTCTATGTGCTAGACTCAGACTGCGCAGTGTGCTTTATAGCAGTTTTTGAAGTGTCGCTCTTTGATGTGAGATACATTGTTTTGAAGTGTTAGAATGGAAAATTATGTCTCCTATGTCACTGTACAAAGCTTTCTTCTTATTTATTTATTTTTAGATCGAACTACCGGTGATTCATTGACTGACTTTTCCCTTACCGATGTGTTCCAAATTGAACTATTCACTAATAGTTTCAACAACATCAACATTCTGAGAGCCTCTGATTCCTCCATTGAGGATGTAAAGAAATGGATGAAGAAAGAGAAAGCTGCCAGTGTAACATCACAAATTGTCGCAGCGCTGGTTGTTGGAAGCAGGTGATGCATCAATTTAGTTTGATTTATGCTGCATTAGGGAACAATAACTAAATTAAATATTTCCAAATGAAATGCCAAACAGCCCACAGCACAAACAGCTCTCATATTTGTTCTCTCACACAATCTCAAATTGCAGATAAAACAAATTGTGTTGTCTAGCCTGTGGGGATAGAGTCTTTGCACCACAGCCCCTTCAAACAGCTGAAGTCTGAGCGGTGCAAGGACTGCCTCTTTACAGTCCAATCACCTACCAGGGCAGATAGGGTACAAATGGGATATTCAAGCCTCAGGGCAAAAAATCTCCAGTTATTTTCATTAAGTTAAACAATTTTCTTATGTTTCAGTGATTGGAAAGAAAAAGTAGAGTCTCTGAGAAAGAAAAACCCGAAAGTTCTGAAATGGAATACTGAGAAAGGCAACCCGACAAAACCATTTGAGTTAAAAGAAGCTGATTGTTTCTTGAGTTTGTTTGTTTTGGATTTTATTTCCAAAACCCCTGAAGATTTTCATAGTAACATTCTAAAAATTGCTTCTATGCTTGGAGTAGGCAAACGTTTCTTCCTCTGCGGATTATTAAATTGCACTCGTTTCACAGTAGGCGATGAATTGTATCATGTTTTACCATATGATGACCATATGGTTAGGGAGGCTCTTCTGAAAGCTGGGATTTTTGTGATCAGTATGGAGATGAAGGAGAGCAAAGTGAAAAGCGATGCTGTGAAGTATGATTACATCTATTTTGTTGATGCCATCAAGTTTAGCGAGTAGCGACGACATGACAATTTTTAAATGATAGAACACGCTCATTGTGTTAATATCACTGTGACTTTGAAGCTTGAAGTTGATGACGCTTTATCCCAAGAAGTCCCGTGCATTTGCTATAACACAATTTGTCTGTGCTCCCCCTAAAACATCTGCAGCATGTTCTCATTTTCAGGAAAAGATCCTTTGAGGATCATAAATCCAGCAGTTTACATTTGTAACTAAAACATATATATAAATGTGTCAGATGGTTGAATATAAATAAAAAGTTATAAGAAATCCATATTGTGATCACTATAATAAACGGTGCACATGCAGGTGCAGATCAACCGAAATAAATATTATACTTGTATCAGTGCTGGATCATATATAACAGGAACATTCCTGTTATATATGCACCAGCATTGATACAAGTAAATATTTTTTCCTGTTAAATATGCACCAACATGTATACACGTTAATTAGTCTTCCTGTTATATATGCACCAGCATTGATACAAGTAAATTATTCTTCCTCTTATATATGCACCAGCATTGATACAAGTAAATTATTCTTCCTGTTATATATGCACCAGCATTGATACAAGTAAATTATTCTTCCTGTTATATATGCACCAGCATTGATACAAGTAAATTATTCTTCCTGTTATATATGCACCAGCATTGCTACAAGTATATTATTCTTCCTGTTATATATGCACCAGCATTGATACAAGTAAATTATTCTTCCTGTTATATATGCACCAGCATTGATACAAGTAAATTATTCTTCCTGTTATATATGCGCCAGCTTGATACAAGTAAATTATTCTTCCTGTTATATATGCACCAGCATTGATACAAGTAAATTATTCTTCCTGTTATACGGTATATGCAACAGCATTGATACAAGTATATTATTCTTCCTGTTATATATGCGCCAGCATGATACAAGTAAATTATTCTTCCTGTTATAAATGCCCCAGCATTGATACAAGCAAATCATTTTTCATGTTATATATGTACCAGCATTGATACAAGTAAATTATTCTTCCTGTTATATATGCATCAGCATTGATACAAGTATATTATTTATTTATTTTTCTCTGCACCTGCATGTGCATGTGCACAGTTTATTATAGTGATCACAGTAAAGGGTTGATTCAGAGAGCACCAAAATTTTGATGCTCTCTCCTCCGGTGACCTCAATTCGCTGATCCTGCAGTAAATTCAGCAATCACCACAGGGTTCCCCGAAGTGCGCCAAAGGGATCCACCGAATGCCACCTATAAACTCGTCGAATGCAGGCGTCGACCGCCGAACAAACCGCCAAACGCTGCTGTCAATCGTTCAAACACAGTCGCTGATCATCAGAACGCTATCAATAGACTGCTGAACGCGGCCGACGATCCGCCGAACAGACCGCCAAAAAAAGACAACCAGTTGCTGAACAGGGGTAAAAAAAAAAAAACGCAATTCTTAAAAGGTGTTTTAATCAAAAATAATGCATGGAAATAATAAGGTGCTGTGTATAACAATAAAAAGGACTGTTACAGAATTTTAAAAAATGCCATTTAAAAAAAGATCTGAATCAAAAATTTTGCTGAAAAATCCAGAAAAATGGCTAAATAAATTCTAAAAAATAAATTAATAAAAATACTTTTTGCTGCAAATGAAAAGAATAAACAGTTGAATAGAAAATTGATAAAAACTGAAAGTTTTTTTTATATTGAAACCTATGGGATTCGCCTGTTTAAACCTGTCAGATTAAACCATCGAAAATCTGGGTATTTCTCCATCTTTTCAGGCTGTTTGGCGTTCTCTGAATAGAGTAACTATTACTTCTCTATGGGGCATTTCACTGCCGCCAAATTGCATGATATTTCGCTGGCAATTCACCAATATTTGGCGACTCAGCAGCTTTATGAATAGCACAAAATTGCACCATAAGGGGAAATTCACCGTTCGGTGCAGTTCAGTGGCAAACTCCGTTCTCTTTAAATAACCCCTTTAGGTTTTCATATAACTGTTTTTGTTTATATTGCGCTATCTGACACATTTATATATATATATGTTTTGGTTATCACTGTAGTACTTTTAACTGAATGTTTTGTACTTGTTTTGTGTCTTGTCCGCTGCATCTCTTTATTTCACATATCATTTGAGCACTATTATAATATATGGTATATCAGTCAGTGCCAGGGCATGTACTTTTTTTGCTTCTCATGGACATTTCTAACTAATCTGTCTCTGTTAATGCACAAAAACCTTAACATATATGAAAAGCAAGATAATATGTTCAGAATTCGCAAAAACACCTGTTACCGGTTTTGAGAAAAGTGATGAAGCTTGACTTAAAGATGTTTTTTTTTAATGTAGCACCAGACTTCTGCTCTTTATGTTTGATTTTCTTGCATAATTCTTGTTTGTTAATTATTAAGCATTAACACAAACATGTTAAAAATTGCTTTGCCGCTTTACAAACAGCATGAAATAAAAAACTCTTTGAGAGTATTAACGTCTTCTTTCTGAGCTGCTTTACACCTTTAGTCCATATATTTATTTAGTCACCAAGTTTCACCATTTTCTCGGAGGTACCTACACAAACTATACTTTAGGGTTTATCCAGAGAGCATCGAAATATTGCCGACATTTCAGTGCTCTCTTGTTCTACGCACTTTTCTGAATTAATATTCCCGACCCTGCGGTAAATTAAGCAATCACCGCAGGTCCCCGGAGTGCAGGGAACGGACCCGAAAATCCGCCACAACACCGTCAAAAAAAGACGAAAATCCGTCGGAAATGCACCCAGTACGATCCAAATTATTGGATCACTTGAACTGCCACAAAAAACACACCGAACATGTGCGGAAAAAGATGACGATCTGCCGCACACGGCCCGACCAGCTGCCGGAAAAACCCGTCAAGCCGGCGAACAGGGTAAAAATAAAAAAAACGATTGAATGTGTAAAGATTGAAACGCTGTTTGCTAAAAAAAAACTACTGAACGAAAATGTCTGGAATTTACATAAAAGATCCAATGAATGATAATAAAAAGGTCTGTTACAGAAAACCGAAAAAACTATTTAAAAAATGGGGGGGGGGGGATGCCTAAAAGATCCTAAAAAAATAGAGACATTTTGCTGCAGATTAAAATAATAAACGGTTTATTAGATATTGCATATAAACGAGAATATTTTTAACATTGAAACCTATGGGATTCGCCTGAAATAAGCCTGATGAATTAAACTACTGAAAATCAGGGCATTTCCACAACTTTTAACTGCAGTTCGGTGTCTGTGAATAGATTAACCATTGCTTCTCTATGGGGGATTTCACTGCCGTCAAACAGCACTCTACGTGCAGGCAGTTCAGCAAAATTTGGCGAACTGCCTGCTCTCTGAATAGCGAATAGGGAGGAGCTATTTGGTTCGTTCTGTTCGCCCGTTCAGCTGTTCGTCGAACTCCGAACATTTCCGCGTGTTCGCCGCATGTTCGCCCACAATGCACCACAATGGACCACAATGCACTTTTCCACTGGCCTGAAGCTTGTAATTGGCTACAGCCTGCACCTGACCACAGTTTAGGTGCAAGACAGGTGCAAGCCTATGCCAATCACGGCTCAGAGTCCTGATTGGGCAAATTTTGCCCAATCATGGGCTCACAGAGCTAAGTCCCGCAGCACACTATATAAGGGATCACTCAGCCACAGCGCGTGTTTTTTGAGAGGAGATTGTTGTGTTAGTGTGTGTTCTCACTGCCAGCAGCTATTGGGGGGGGGTCTCACTTTGTCATACCCCAAGGCGCCGTGCCCGTAAGAAAGGCAAAAAGCCTAAGAAAACACATTAACCATTGCAATACCTTCCTGATCTATTCTGCCAAAAACCTGATTCCAGCTATGGTTCTGCTGTTGCTTCAGGTGTTTCCACTGATCACCTAGCTCTCCCCTACTAAAGGGCTGAAGACCCATCATGCAGTGCTTCTACATCGTTAAGACATTGCTGATTTAGTGTGTGCTTGCTGTCTGCTAAGCCTGCCTGTTTTGGATACCTGTGTACCAGATCTATTGCTTAGAAAATATATGGACTTTGCCTGTTAGCCTGTGACCCTTTGACCTATTGGATTTGAACCTGGATATGCCTATGGATTTGCCCTTTTGATCCCACGCTTGAATAACCTACTTCTATTTGCCAAGGACTTTATTTTTGCTTGCAAGTATTCTATTATTTTTCTGAACTTTTCATAATTCCCTGGAACCTACAGCCATATTACACCCCTTGACTCCAACTCCCAGTATCCCCGCACCTTCATTGTATTCTCTTATACCAGTGTTTCTGAATTAATTCCATACCTGCTTAATCATCTTCAGTGTCTGTGTATCCTCTTTAAATTAACCCTTTCATGTTTGTCTCTCTCTGGAGTCCTGTGTAAGCTATTTATCCTGTAGTGTCCCTCAGTTTAAATATCCTAATATCTTATGTACTTTAGCCTCTTTCATTGCTCAGTTTCATACAGTTTCTCAGTTATCCCTATCATTACTTATCCTCTTGTTAATTGTTTTCCTGGGTTATTATCTATTCAGTGTCTGCCCTATTTCTTGCTTATTATTTAATTTGCTTAGTATCTACTTTCCACTGTGTTGCCCTTTTGCTTAATAAACCCCTCAGTTTATATGAGCCTGCTCCACTTTTGTGTTACCGCACACTAGCTCGAACCCCGCAACCCTGAACGCTGAATCAGTTATATAACACACTTCTACAAAATATCTGGGAATTGTTGTAATCTGTGTGTTCACACTGATGGGTGGCAGTGAGAAGACACAGATTACAAGTCTCAGAAACCTCCTATAAATCAGTGTGACCCCCTGATGGGTGGCAGTGAGAAGTAGGGATGAACTGTTCGGTTAGGACAGTTCGGAGTTCGACCCGAACTTAGCCTGTTTGATTAGATCGCGAACACCGAACATTTCCGGGTGTTCGCCGCATGTTGGACCACAATGCATTTTCCCACTGGCCTGACACTCGTAATTGGCTACAGCCTTGCACCTGACCACAGGTCTGGTGCAAGAAAGACAGGTTCAACACTATGCCAATCACGGCTCAGAGTCCTGATTGAGCAAATTTTGCCCAATCATGGGCTCACAGAGCTAAGTCCCGCAGCACACTATATAACGTTTCCACGCGCCGTTTCTGCACGCATTTCAGAGGTGATTTCAGAGGAGATAGTTGTGTCTTGTTACTGCCGGTCTGCCACGCTACTGGGGGGGTCTCATTTCTACCAAATATCAGGGAATTTAGGTTATCTGTGTCTTGTCACTGTGCCAGCAAGTTTTTTTGGGGTTTACAACTTTCTTTAAAACATTTGTGAATTGAGGTGATCTGTGTCTTGTCACACATCCAGTACCACGCAGTATTTTGGGGCTCACTAATTTCTACAAAACATTTGTGAATTGAGGTGATCTGTGTCTTGTCACTGGCTGCCAGCTATCAGTGTGTCTCACTGAGTTATACCAGAGTTCTTTTAAATCTTTATACCAGAGTTGAATCAGAGTTCTGTATATATTAATCGATATATCACTCACCGTGTCTGAAAGAACAAAAAGGACAGGCAGACGCTCCCAGCCACAGATAAGAGGGCAAGCAGCCCCCGTGTCAGGAGGCTGTGCCTCTCGTCATGGTGGACGTGGTGCATCATCTGCAGGGGCACGCTTGTCCTTTCTAACTGGTGCTGGCCGTCTTAAGCAGCAGCAACATACAGAGGACTTGGTGGATTGGCTTACCAGGCCATCCTCATCCTCCGAGTCCTCTGCCAGCCAGGCTTCTAGTGCTTTACAGTCCACCTCAGCTGACAAAACATCTAATGCAGCCTCCATGTCCACAGCTACTCCTGCCGTAGCCTCGCTATCACACACGGAGGAGTCAGCTGAATTGTTTGACTACAATGAGAGTGACATACTGCTTGAGGATGCGCAGCAAGTACAGTGCTCTGATTCAATCTCTAAGGTTGAGGAAGGGAGTATAATCAACCTAGAGGAAGGGGGTGCCAGCGATGACACACAAATAACTGGCGCTCATGTTGCCCCAGCAGCTGAAGCATGCTGCCAAGTTGGCTCCAGTGACGAGGAGATAGGGGGTGATTATGATGACAATGATGATGAGGTCACTGACTCCACCTGGGTGCCTGATCGAACAGAGGAATTAAGTGAGGAAGAGGGGGAGGAGGAGGCACAGCAAACACGAGGCACAACATCCTCTGTGACCAACCGTAGCACTTGCCAGTCCAAGGCATCACATGTCAGAGCTGCTCCGGTGCAGAGCGCTGTTGTATCAAAGAACACATGCAGGAACTCTGTTGTCTGGGAGATCTTTAAGAAATGTGCAGCAGAGCGCAGCGTTGCTATTTGTAATCTATGTCAGATGAGGCTTAAGCGTGGGAAAGATACCGGACACTTGGGTACCACGTGCTTGAGGTGACATATGAACAAGTGCCACACATCCCGTTGGCACAAAACTTTGCGTAGGTCCTCCTCCTCCTCATCTGTCTCTACCCCCCCACTGTATGTCCTGCCATGTCATTGCCTACAACCTCCACCGACAGGGATGATGCTACAGTAATGGATGTACCAGGTCCTTCCTCACAATGTGAAATCATCCCAGTAGCTGAAGATTTACGCAGTCAGATTATGGTGCCGCTTCTGCTGCAGCAAAAGAAAAAATATAATCCCAAGCACAGCGTCTAAATGCCAGTTTAGCAAAATTAATCGCATTGCAGCTGCTGCCTTTCCAGCTGGTGGACTCTGCTAACTTCTGTGAATTTGCTGAATGTGCTGTACCACAGTGGCAGGTTCCAAAACGCCATTAATTTTCATGCAAGGCCATTACTGCACTATACCATCACGTGGAAGACATTGTTATCCAGTCATTGGGAAAGGCAGTCAGCAACAAGGTGCATGTGACTTTAGACATGTGATCCAGCAAGCATGGACAGGGTCGTTACATTTCCTTCATGGCACACTGGGTAACTCTGATTGCAGCTGGGAGGGATCCAAGATGGGGCTCTGTGCTGGAGCTTGTTCATCCACCACGCCTCCAGAAAGCTGCTTGTATGAGGTCTGTCTGCTCTACCACCACCACCTCTCCCTCTTCCTCCTCCTCCTCCTCCTCCTTCTCTGTCTCTGGCGAAGTGGCAGTTAAACCGACGCCTGACAGGGTCTACGCAATGGCTCAAGCAAAAAGATGCCATACTGTGCTTGAGCTGGTTTGTTTAGGGGACAGGAGCCACACCGGGCCAGAAATTCTGTCAGCTCTGCAGGGGCAGGTGTAGAGATGGTTAACACCAGGCCAGCTTGAGCTGGGAATGATCGTCTGCGATAATGGCAGCAACCTTCTCTTCGCTCTACGCAAGGGTAAGTTGATGCATGTACCATGCCTAGCACACGTACTAAATCTGGTGGTACAGTGTTTCCTAACCAAGTACCCAGGGCTGCCAGAGCTTCTCATCCCGGCCAGAAAAGCCTGCAGCCAGTCCACTTCAGACGGTCATTCCCAGCAAGCGTTCGCCTGGCAGAAATTCAAAGAGAATTCCACCTTCCCACAAACCGTCTGATCTGTGACATGCCCACCAGGTGGAACTCGACATTAGCAATGCTGCAGCATCTGCACAAGCAGCAGAGGGCCATCAACGAGTACCTGTGTGAGTATGGCACAAAGACAGGTTCAGGTCAACTTGTTTTTTTTTTCCCCCCGCAGTGGCTGATGATTAAGGATGTGTAAGGATATAGGGTCACCCAGCACGCAGACAAAACCCAGAAAGGCAAGAAAGAACCCTAAACTGAGAAGCTGGTCCTTACAATGGCCAGGTACTAATCTAGAATACACAGAAGTACAGATCAGGGACAGGAGAGATATCGTAGTATTAACAAGCCAGAGGTCGGTACACGAGATAAACATATGCCTAGGGATAATACAGAAAACACAATCAAAATACAAGCCAGAAGTCAAACCAGAAAATCAATATGCATAAGCTGTAGAAACGTGCTGAGGGCTAGACATAACCACGTCAGTGCTCAGAGCACAGACTGTGACTGATATTTAAAGGCCTAGATCCCTGACCAGGTGCGGCATTCAAAGTGGCCTGATTCAGTGACTGGCGCCCTCTCTGTTGGGAAGGCCGCACTGCAGGAGCACCAGCAGGCATGACAGGATGCATGCACTGTACTGTTACCATTTGAGGAGGCAACAAGGATGGTGAGCAGGGACAGTGCATGCATCAGTGACACAATTCCTTTAGTGTTCCTGCAGGAGCACACTCTGTGGGGAATTATAGATGTGGCTCTAGAGGCAGAGCAGTGGGAGGAAGAGGAGGCCTTCCCTAGCTCTCAAGGCCCCAGTCTTTCCGCAGACAGCATTCCAGCAGGTCCTACTCAGATCAGACAGGAGGAGGAGGCAGAATATTTAAGTAGTGGGGGCATTGAAGGTGGGGATTCCTCAAGGGAGGGTTTTGTGTGCCCAGAAACACAAGGGCTAGTGCGTGGCTGGGAGGAGGAAGTGCACGATACGGTCATCCTCATTGACCAGGAAGACTCGGAAGGTAATACTACCTCCAACCTACGCTGCATGGGCTCCCTAATGATGCAAAGCCTGCTAAAGGACCCCAGGATTTGTGCTATCAAGGAGAGGGATCATTACTGGTTGGCAACCCTTCTTGATCCACGATACAAGGGGAAAGTTGCAGAGCTCATCCTGCCCGCACAGAGGGAGCACAGGATGAAAAAACTTGAGGACACTCTAAAGCGACACTTGTGTAACATCTTTCCAGGCACTGGTAGATTACCAAGTGCTGACACACGTGCTTCTGAGGCTGTGGATGATCAGAGGAATAGTGGTGAAGACCAGGGCCACTTGACTGATGCATTTTTAAATTTTTTTAGTCCTCGACGCCCTGGGACGTCAAATGTAGGCACCCATTGCCAGCGTCTTCACCATATGGTGCAGGACTACCTAGGGGCAAGGGCAGACCTGGATACCTTTCCAGCAGATGATCCACGGGCTTACTGGGTATTGAGATTGGATCACTGGCCAGAACTTAGCCAATATGCTATGCAGCTACTAGGTTGCCCTTCATCTAGCGTGCTTTCCGAAAGGACGTTAGGTGCCGCTGGAGGTTTTGTCACAGACAAAAGAGTGCGTCTGTCCACCGACTCTATAGACCGGCTGACATTTATAAAAATGAATCAGTCCTGGATCAGCAGCTATCAATCCCCTGATGCTGAAGTAATGGAATAGATCGGGGATGTCCTCTTCTGCATTCCCAAAACCTCCAGCACTGAACTCTTCCACAATACCACAAAAGGGTTACGGTGTGAAGGCACTTGCTGCCATGAAAGGCACAATATTTGGCTGCACTGACGCCTGTGCCAGATTTATATCATTTTAATTTTTTGAAACGCAGGGTCCAACCCTGCACTCTTCCACAATACCACAGTGGGGTTACTGTATTATGATGGCACTTGTAGGCCTGGCACCAAAAGCACAATATCTGAGTGCACTGACGCCTTGACCAAAATCATATCTTTTCAATATAGGACCACATGGTCCACCCCTGCATTCTTCCACAATACCACAGAGGGGTTACTGTATGATGATACTTGCTGGCCTGGCACCAAAAGCACAATATCTGGGTGCACTGACGCCTTGA
Source organism: Leptobrachium leishanense (assembly GCA_009667805.1). Lineage (NCBI taxonomy): Eukaryota > Metazoa > Chordata > Amphibia > Anura > Megophryidae > Leptobrachium > Leptobrachium leishanense. Next base: position 6,506 of record RXON01004710.1, on the reverse strand, counting down.
CCAGAATCATATCTTTTCAATATAGGACCACATGGTCCACCCCTGCATTCTTCCACAATACCACAGAGGGGTTACTGTATGATAGTACTTGCAGGCCTGGCACCAAAAGCACAATATTTGGGTGCACTGCCACTGACGCCTGTATCAGATTCATATCCTCAGAGGGGTTACGGTTTGACGGCACTGTTGGGGACGCTAAAGGACCAATTTTGAAGCACCTATTGTTACTTTCATCCAAAGCCTGCATAAGTTTCACAATAAATTAGCCAAAAAATCAGTAAACTTTTTCTGCGTGTATGAAAATGTCTCCTCTTTTCATACAGACTGCCGCCCCAAGCAGTTGTTTATGGATAGATTAATGGAAAAGCATTTACCGTCATATGAAACGTAATTTATTTGTTTTTAAGTGTTTCTATACATCCTAGAAATCCGCCACTTCACGGGCAGTTTATGGGGACCTCCTAGGCACGATATTTGAAGGAATTTTTGGTTTTCATTTTTAACCCTTATTTCATGGAAAACTCACTGTCCCTTTAAAAACGTTTTTTTTTTACTTTATGTCCTTGTTTCCTGTCCCCCAGGACACTACCCGGACCCCCATACACCTTTTGTGGCAAATATGTAGCATATATGCCCTCTTGGAGGGCACTCTAAAAACCGAATTTTCCGCCCCATTGATTTACATTGAGTTCGAGTTCGGCTTCGGGTTCGGACCCGAACATATGGGAAGTTCGGGCCCGAACCGAACTCTGGGGGTGTTCGGCTCATCCCCAGTGTCTATGTAGCCTTCCTCGGAAAAAGCTGGATGACTTCTCCTTTCTTTAGTGAAAGATACATGCTTCTATGCCAGTTGGCGCGGAAGCAGGGGTGTTAACTAATATTTTATTTAACATTAGCAGTAATATTGCAAACTCATTATGGATTAGAGCATAGAAACGAAAGTCAAATATCAGCATATTCTAAATGTCAAAGTATTTTGCGTCGTTGACAAACTTCAGCCATTTTACACCATCATGGGTGTATGGGCGAAGTCCTGTTTCAGCGTGTTCCAGGATACAGGATGTTCCTGGTACCGAAATAGGGATCCTCATGACTTGCGGTTAGCTATTCTGTTGAAACAGTGGAGTTACGCAAGATACATTTTGATTCTCTCTAAATAAACAGTTTTATTAATTCAGCTCTTAAAGACATATTCACTACATAAATGAGCATTTTTCTAGGCCTTTGAATATTATTAAAGCAGATATATATTCTTATCCATAACATGACAGCTCTGCCGATTGATGTATGTTGGTCCCCTTGTGAGGACTGTTGTAGAGTTCCTCCTTGACACCGAACTGGAGCAGGAATGTCCTCTGCATTGTCAGTATCCTCGAAGATAGTTCAGGTTCAATTAAGATAAAGATAAAGATTCTGGTCAATAACATTCTGGTCATGTTGCATTTCAGGGCAAGCTGTTTATGAATCCTCAGCATTGCTTAAGCTATCCATGTCCAGCGACTGCTTTCAGTCCAGAGAATGATTTTGGAATTTTCAACAAATTTTTTGTAATAGGAATTCTGTCACTGAATAATGTCAAACACGAGCACTTGTGCAGGATGCAAGTTTTAACGACCGGTCAGGGAAATCAACTCCACAACCTGAGTAACTACTGACAACAAACCACAGTTTTATAGTCATAGCTGTTATACAGGCATCCATGGTTATAAGTAGGGATGAGCCGAACACCAGGGATGAGCGGTTCTGGTTCGGACAGTTCGGAGTTCGACCCGAATTTAGCCTGTTCGGGTAGATCGCGAACTCCGAACATTTTGTCGTGTTCGGTTCGGGAAAAAAAAGAAATTTTTAAAAAAGTATAAAAAATCTAGAAATAAAGAGACTCTTTACTGCAGAATGTTATAAGCAACAGTTTATTAGATATTGAATTAAAAACTAATGTGTACATGGAAAGATTATCAACTCTAAATGACCTCTGTTCACAAACGGGCATAACACCAGGTGTTTTCAGTCTGGTAATCAATTTGATACATTGTACAATATAGTGAGGGGGTGGGGTGGTGTCTGTTTCTGATTGAGATTTGAGAATTAATTTCCCTCCTAAAACATCCTAATATGCTGCACTTAACTGGTGTTTGAAAAAAATCTAAAGCAATGTTATTTTTCACCTCGGGATTAAACATTCACAGGGTTATTCAGAGAGCGGTGAAAAGCAGGAGAATAACTGGAGAAGTGAAAATTCTAGGTTAAAATAGCCAAATCAGAAAAATTCTCCCATTTAACTCACTTTCCAAATTGCTCTTCACCGCTCTCTGAATAACCCTGACAGGGTTATTCAGAGAAAGGTGAAACTCAGGAGAATGACTGGAGAATGGAAAATTCTAGGTCAAAATAGCCAAACCAGAAAAATTCTCCCATTTAACTCACTTTCCAAATTGCTCTTCACCGCTCTCTGAATAACCCTGACAGGGTTATTCAGAGAAAGGTGAAACTCAGGAGAATGACTGGAGAATGGAAAATTCTAGGTCAAAATAGCCAAACCAGAAAAATTCTCCCATTTATCTCACTTTCCAAATCAGCTATTTGGTCTAGAATTTTCCATTCTCCAGTCATTCTCCTGCTTTTCACCGCCAAACAATCAGTAAACTTTTTCTGCGTGTCCGAAATTGTCTCCTCTTTTCATACAGACTGCCGCCCCAAGCAGTTGTTTATGGATAGATTAAAGGAAAAGCATTTACCGTCATTTGAAATGTCATTTTTTGGTTTTTACATATTTCTATACATCCTAGAAATCCGCCACTTCACGGGCAGGTAATGGGGACCTCCTAGGCACGATATTTGAAGGAATTTTTCGTTTTTGTTTTTAACCCTTATTTCACTGTCCCTTTAAAAACATTTTTTTTTTTTTACTTTTTGTCCTTGTTTCTTGTCCCCCAGGGCACTACCCGGACCCCCATACACCTTTTATGGCAAATATGTAGCATATATGCCCTCTTGGAGGGCACTCTAAAACACCGAATTTTCAGCCCCATTGACTTGCATGGGAGTTCGGGTTCTGACCCGAACAAATTGGAAGTTCGGGCCCGAACCGAACTCGGGGGGTGTTCGGCTCATCTCTACCGAACACCCCCCGAGTTTGGTTCGAGCCCGAACCCGAACTTCCCATTTGTTCGGGACCGACCCGAACCCAAACCCGAACTCCCATGCAAGTCAATGGGGCTGAAATTTCGGATTTTTAGAGTGCCCTCCAAGAGGGCATATATGCTACATATTTGCCATAAAAGGTGTATGGGGGTCCGGGTAGTGCCCTGGGGGACAGGAAACAAGGACAAAAAATAAAAAAAAAACACGTTTTTAAAGGGACAGTGAGTTTTCCATGAAATAAGGGTTAAAAATAAAAACCAAAAATTCCTTCAAATATCGGGCCTAGGAGGTCCCCATAACCTGCCCGTGAAGTGGCGGATTTCTAGGATGTATAGAAATATGTAAAAACCAAAAAATTACATTTCAAATGACGGTAAATGCTTTTCCTTTAATATATCCATAAACAACTGCTTGGGGCGGCAGTCTGTATGAAAAGAGGAGACATTTTCGGACATGCAGAAAAAGTTTACTGATTTTTTGGCGGTGAAAAGCAGGAGAATGACTGGAGAATGGAAAATTCTAGGTCAAAATAGCCAATCCAGAAAAATTCTCCCATTTAGGCTAGGGTCAGACTAGCGAATTTTTAACGTGCGTTTAGGCGCACTTAATCACGGCCGCACTAGCAGCAAATGACGGGCAATGACGGCCAATATACGAAGTACGGTCGCACGAAAGTGCAGCTGCGCAACGCAAGTGGAAAATGAACGCATTTTTTCGAGAACGCAGAACCGCTAGTACAGACGTACAGAGTGCACTGCGTCCACTAGCGGCATGTGTGCGTGATTTGGAGACGTCAGACCCTGCTCATGTCCGGCCAACATAACGTCCAGACACCCAAAGTTTCCTGGTTTGAATCCGTAAAAAATCAAGCACAAAAATGCGCATCGTATGACCGTTTTCGCGCAATCCGTGAAAAAATACGGCAATGCGTTCGGACGCACTTTTTGACGGTCGCTAGGAAAAATGCGTTAGTCTGACCCTAGCCTTATCTCACTTTCCAAATCGGCTATTTGGTCCAGATTGTTCTCTTTTCCTGCCATTCTCCTGGTTTTCACCTTTCTCTGAACAACCCAGAGAGAGAGGTGAAAGCCAGGAGAACTGGCAGGAGAAGAGAACAATCTAGACCAAATAGCCAATTTGGAAAGTGAGTTAAATGGGAGAATTTTTCTCCTTTGGCTATTTTGACCTAGAATTTTCACTTCTCCAGTTATTCTCCTGCTTTTCACCGCTCTCTGAATAACCCTGTGAATGTTTAATCCCGAGGTGAAAAATAACATTGCTTTAGATTTTTTTCAAACACCAGTTAACCACTTGGCTGCTATGGACGTGTTCAGCGCATCCAGCCAAGTGGTTCTCCTGTGCTATGGACGCGCTGAGCGCGTCCATGCACAGGAGGCAGCAATCCGCCGGATTCCGGCGGATTGCTGCGCCCCCAGGTGCGGGCTGACATCTTGGATGTCAGCCCAGCACTCCGGGACCCCGGCGGAGCACTTACGCTAGGGTCAGACTAGCGCACTTGAAACGTGCGTTCTGGCGCACTTAATTACGGCCGCACTAGCAGCAAATGACGGGCAATGACAGCGAATATACGAAGTACGGTCGCACGAAAGTCCGGCTGCGCAACGCAAGTGGCAAACGAACGCATTTTTTCGAGAACGTCAAACCACTAGTACGGTCGTACAGAGTGCGCTGCGTCCGCTAGCGGCGTGTGTGCGTGATTTAGAGATGTCAGACACTGCTAATGTCCGGCCAACATAACGTCCAGACGCAAAAAGTGTTTTATTGATGATCCGTACAAAATCACGAACGACAATGCGCATCGTATGACCGCTATCGCGTACTCCGTGAAAAAATGCGTCCATTCGTTCGAACGCACTTTTTCACAGACAACGCGAAAATGCGTTCGTCTGACCCTAGCCTATAGATGTCATTGCGGCGGCGCGATGAAATCTAATTCAGGCGCCACCCCCACATGTGCGGATGAAGCGCCTGAAAGGGAGGGGGGAGGTCCTTCGGACCTCTCTCCCTCCCGATCGCCGGGGGGCAGAGGGATAATCCAGGCACCGTTTGGAAGGGCACAGCCTGCCCTTCCAAACGGTGGCTGTGATTAACCTCTGGGGAGCCGGATCACGAATCGGAACTTGAAAAGCGCCATATCATGATCCTCTCCTGGAGCTGGCTGACATCTTGGATGTCGGCCAAGACTCCAGGAACTCCCCCTGAGGACTGGCGTCATCATGCATAGCACGATGACGCCAGTCCTGGAGTTAACCCCTAACTGCCACCAATGGTGGAGATAGGGGGTTCATTGGAATCCCCTATCTCCCGATCCGTGGCAGCTAGGGGTTAATGTTTGATATCGTTGGATCGGCCAGAGCATGGCCTTTCCAAGGATACTAAACATGAGCATGAAAAATGTTTTTAATAAAAAATAAAAATAAAAAAATAAGTTTTTTTGTTTGTTTTTGTTTTGTTAATGCAGCAATATTGTTCCCATTTCAATTATAATGTGAACAATAATGCTGCACTAACGATTTTTGTATGCGGTGCGTTTGTTAAAAAAAGTGAAATTTTCCCCAAAAAAAAATGTTACAAGACCTCATTTCTGATTTTTTTAACAAGCGCACCCCATACAAAATATAACCGCAAACGATCGCATGTTAAAATGTGAAAAAAACACTTTACACATAATAAATTATTGAAAATTCTAATTTATTGCATTTTTTGTTATAATATACAGACATGACATAACGTATACATATAATAATGACATATTATGAATCTGCCAAGTCTGCCAGAAAGAACGATATATAATATGTCTGGGTCATATATCAAAATATGGCTACAAAACGCGGTTAAACATGATGAGCGAAAGCGGTAAAAATGACCTCAGCACAGAGGTGTGAAAAGCCTCAGCAGCGAAAGGGTTAAATGCAGCATATTAGGATGTTTTAGGGAAATTAATTCTTAAATCTCAATCAGAAGCAGACAGACACCATCCCAAAAGGTGTAAATTGAGGAGGATGTTCTATACAGAGAGGGACATTAATTAATTCAGGAGGATGTTATCTACATTATACAGAGAGGGGTATTAATTAATGCAGGAGGATGTTCTATACATTATAGAGAGAGGAGCATTTTTTTTTTAGCCCTTTAAATCCAGTGGCTGTGAGCGCTGAGATCGGCTGCTTGTTATATTATCTCTCAGTACAGGCTCAGCTGTTACTGTAACTGACTGCTGCTCATCACAGCACTCAGAGTTTCAGTAAAACAAGGAAATGATATTCTTATAACCTCATATACAAAAATATTATTTACTAGTTTTACTGAAACTCTGAGCGCTGTGATGAGCAGCAGTCAGTTAC
>RXON01004709.1:0-75147 GCA_009667805.1 Leptobrachium leishanense | reverse complement strand
AATTGATCAATTATGGTTATGTTATACGTCATCAGTATACATGCACTTTTGTGTTTTTTTGTCTCCATAGGTTCCTCTATTGTCATTTCTGGATAATATTATGTTTTATATTTTCGTTTTTATATTTTCGTTTTATTCTGTTGTTCGTATGTTGCCCATACATTCCATTGGGTTTGGGTCTATTATGCCCTTAGCCTTAATGGATTCTGATGCCTAAAGGCGTCACTTCCGATGCGCTCGTTCGAGCGCATTTCCGATGCGCTCGTTCGGGGGATTTTCGGAACTTCCGGTATCCACACCTGAATGTATTTTAGATTATTGATTAAAGAAATGTGGACTTTAAAAGAAAGAAGATTCGGACGGACAAGTCAGTTCATGAATAAGTCGGAGGACGAAACGCGTCGAACTGACTTGCTCGTTTCTATTATTCGTTCGTTCGCCGCCGGATCGTCCATTTTTCGTCCGCGAATCGGATCGTCCATCATTCACTTTGGATGTCTCCAGGTCTTCGGTTCCCCAATTGGTTGTTCTGAAAGACTGTGGCTTCACCTGTGATTTGGACTTCTCAGCACGGAGTGGTATCCTGGCCAGGCTCTCCTACAGAAAATTACGCTTTAAGGACGATGTCTTTCCGGCTGTGGTGACTATCCGAACGAATTGTTTAATATGCGCTGTTGCACACTTTTATCTATTGTGTGCCACTAATTTTGTGAGTGGCTTCTTTTCTGTTTTATGTTTTATTAAATTTTTTGACAGTATTACGCTATGTCCTTGTGTATGCTCTAATTCTAGAGGCTTTGTACTCCATTGAAGATCCTGTATCGACACACAAACCTATTTGACCATCTATAAGGTTGTATTGTACTGCATGTTCTATTTTTTTCTTATATATGAATCTGCCGGAAAGAATGATATCATTATTATAGGTATACGTCATGTCCTGCCTGAATATTGTAACAAAAATTGCAATAAAATTTGAATTTTCAATCCTCTACAGCAGGGGTCAAAATTTGCACTCGCCCCCTCGCAATTTGCGAGTAGAAATTGGGGGAGGGCGAGTGAAAATTGGGCTGTAATTGGAATGCCAGTGTCAGCATGGAGCCGTCACTGGCATTCCTACGGTCTGCTCAATGCGTAGCGAGGAAGGAGAGGGGCGGCACCGCAAGAATGGATGGACCCCAACGCTGGGAGAGATGTGCTTTCACATCTTCCCAGCGTCTGCACTCAGCCAGCTGCCGGGTGGTCTGTGTGACGTGTGCTGAGCCAGAGCCCAGAAGTGTTCCTGCACGGAAAATAAAAGCTGATTAGATTCCCCCCATTCTGATTTAACACTCAGCTGAGCAGAGGTATGTGTCATGGGGGGGGGATCTGCTGCATTCATTCTGTTTAACCACTGCAAGGCCAGAGTACTGCACAGATTCTCTAATGAAGTTTTATCTATCCCTCCTGCTTTCCTGTCAACCTATCTTTTAGAATTTATGTGTGTATATATGTGCACGTGAGCTGAGTGTGTATTTGTGCGCGTGAGCTGGGTGTGAATATGTGCGCGTGAGCTGGGTGTGTATATGTGCGCGTGAGCTGGGTGTGTATATATGCGTGGGATAGGCCGTGTTAGTCCATTACTGCACATTACTGTATCACAGTGCTGCACAGCAACAAAACTCACAATAATGTGCGGTGTCTGAGCATATTTTGCAGTGTAGATCTGTGACACGCTAATAGACACCGTACATTGCTGTGAGTTTTGTTGCTGGGCAGCACTGTGACACACTCCTACACATCGCACATCACAGTGCTGCACAGCAACAAAACTCACAATAATGTGCGTTGTATGTATGAGCATTTGTTGCTGTGCACTATACTGTATCACAGAGCTCCCCAGCAATAAAACTCAATAATGTGCAGTGTGTATGAGGGTATCACAGAATCCACAGCAATAAAACTCAATAATGTGCAGTGTGTATGAGGGTATCACAGAATCCACAGCAATAAAACTCACAGTAATGTGCTTTATTTAGAAATTAGGGTTAGAAAGAGAGTGAAAGTGACAGAGTGCGAGAGGAAATGCCAAAGGAGAGGGGGGGGGAAGTAAAAGGGAGAAGAACATTAATGAGGGGAAAGAAAGAAAATTAGAGAAATAGATTAATTAGGAGAGATGGTAAAACAGACAGATGAACATATTCATTAAGACAGACACATAAACAAGGAGAAAGACAGATAAAGGGACACACAGAAGCACAGACAGATAGGTGGACAAACCTCCCCCTCCCCCATAGTCATCTGCCTCTTGCTTCCAACTCTCCCAGCTGCTCCTCTTCCTGGCTGTCTCCTGGTATCAGCAGGGTCCTGAGTCTGGTCACATGACAGGCAGGGGTTACTGCACCCCTGTGCTGCCATACAGTATCAATCCCTATAGTGCAGGTATCATGATGACATGCTGCCTGTCACAGGGATATACAGGGCCAGTTCCCTGCTTCTGGCCGGAGACACAGCAGCTCAGAAGATTCAACCCCCAACCACACCACATGACACCCGGCCAGAACGTCTTGCAGGCAGCCTGCCACGTGCGAGCAATCTGCGGCTGCGCTGAGACTCCCGGCCATACACCCCCCCCCCTCTTTCAACTTGTCAGTCACTGGGGCAGAGGTCCCCCCCCCCGCAGTACACTACAGGCAGCCTGCAGGCCAAAGGAAAAAAAACAAAAATGTTTTAAAATAGTTTTTAATTATAAAACGGACCCCCAGCGGTCCAAAAGTTCCAGGGGGGGCGAGTGCCCCCCCTTGCCGCACCCTGCGGATGCCCATGGACCCCCCTCCCCTTCAGGCACCTTCCCCGTACTGGCAGAAGGGGGGGCGCCTGGAATAGACGTCATCGCTCCCGGCGCGATGATGCTATTCCTGCCGTCCTGGGTCCCGGATGCTGGGGTGACATCAAAGATGTCAGTCCACACCAGGGGCCACAGCAATCGGCCAAAATACCGGCCGATCGCTGCCTCCTGTGCTAGGACGTGCTCAGCGTGTCCGTTGCAGCCAAGTGGTTAACAGAAACCGAAAAAACTCTAGTTCAAGCTCTCGAGTCGCGACCTGACCTCGAAGATCTCGGGAGAGCGTGGCCGGAGGACCCAGCGAGTGCTCCCCCACGAGGGGGGTATATGTATCCAAACCCAGGCGCCAGGACATCATTTCTAGTCGCCATGGTGATGACCTGGCGCCGTTTTGTCGAGCCCTGTTGTAGACAAATGTTCACTAATGTCACCCCTACTCTCACAGCTGGCACAGAGGATGCCCATGCACTGATGTCTCCCACATAAACATTACATAGAATATAAAGTCACAATAATAGATAAAACCATAAATAATAAAGTAAAAAGGAATATAAAATGTATATACATGTATTATATATTTGAAGAAAAGGAGATTAAAATCCATGTCTGCAGCAGCAGGGTGATTTAAGGAGATCTTGGGCACAGCTCAAGTGCCCATGCTGTGGGCAGTGTATGATAAGTGCTGCCATGCTATACACTTGGATAAGTAATACGGCTGCCCTGCTGGATCAGGCAATCTCCGTTTAATGGAAGGGAGATCCTCATTTAACCCTTGATTAGCAGTTTATTCCCCTAAGGATGGGGTTCAGCCCAGTCACATTGCTGTGCACCCAGATCCCTGCACCCTGTGCTGTGGTTAAACTCACCCTGGCATAGGAAGGAGAGTCTCCAGTCTCATTGAGCAGACCTGATTACTCAGCAGGCAGGCTGGCTCCAAAAATGAGAAAATATCCAACTTGTGGAAGGAGAGACAAGCTGCCGCAGCCTGAGAAGCATCCGCCCACACACGCCTTGATCCTGCTCTTCCACTCCTGGACCGACTGGCTGGATGTGTGTAGCACAGTTACCCGGCAGCACTGCCACAAGATGCTGCCGCCGGCGCTGCTAAAAAATATGGCAGCGGCCAACCCATGGAGTTTGCCACATGGAACCGTTGCTCCAAAGCACACCATGGTCGGGCCCGCCCTGCTCTATGTTGAAGACACCCTGTACCTACATTTCTGGGTGCAGATTGTTTGTGTTTCCTGTGTCCCTGATGTCCCTGTTACATTATTATTCCCTTATGTGTTTATTGTAGTGTCATGTTGTATACACAGTGTTGTTTCCCTTATGTGCATCTGTAAACAATGGATTCCTTTGTTTCCCCTAATTCCATCCAACCCCCCCGATCTGGTTTAAACCAGATTTCTCTGCGTATGGGCGTATGTGTGGGAAGGGGGAGCTATTCAATATGGAAACGCTGGGGCGTGTTTTACCATTGTATTCTGCACATCCCCCTGTCTGTGTTTGTAATTGGAAACCCTAAATAAAGTCATTCCCAGTTTTGTTTTCACTCTGCAAAGAGCTCCGGCTATTGACTGGGTGGGTTTGGGCCAGAATCAGTTCTGCTTCAGGACACTGACAGCAAGGGGAGCTTTGTGCACGTGGGTACGGGACCCCACATTACATTACTGAATTCAGGTGTTTCAAGCCGAGCCTTTGCCTCTGGTTTATAAAATCGAGCCCCCAGCCCCGCAGTCTGCATTTACAAACAATTGTGACCAAAATGGGTCGACCGGAAGAGCTCAGTGAATCCAAGCTTGTATTGTGATAGAATGTTACCTGTGCAATAAAACACAAAACAGAAAATAAGGATTGTGCCTAATACTAGTACACAAGCAGTGGGGGTTTAACAATAAAACAAAACTTCATTAGATCATATGTACTAATAGTAAGGACAATAATAAACATGGTGGGGTAACCCCGTTCATTCCAGTATGTGATCAAAATAGAGTTAAATTATACGTAGCAGACTTACATACCTATGTGTCTGCAAACCTATGAATGCCCTCTAGGGGGAGACTCCTTGATAATATCAATACTCCAGGTTCCGAACTCCGGTCCTCACGTACCTCTAGCAGGCGAGATTTTTATTTTTAAACGAGGGTTTTTATTGAGAAGGTTACAGTACAAATATTGTTCATCGAACATCTACATGAGTGATCATACAGTAAACCAAACCTATCGATAAGAAATTAGACTGTACTGTAACCTCTCTGGTTTTGTGCGAAACGGGCCAGGAAATGGGGGAAGGGAGGGTCAGGACTATCCCGAGCTGGGGGCTACGCAATATATGTGTTCCTTGGGACATCTCTAGCAGGCCAGATTATAAGGATTACCTTGGGGAAATGCAGACTGAATCCTGCAATCACTGACTAACAAATCACATCCCCTGTGCTGTGCTTCACATATCCTGCAAACCTGACCTGTTAGGGCTACTTGAGGACCAGGGTTGGAAACCACTGCTCTAGGTTATTCAAGCTAAAGCCACATTGAATTGCAATATTATCAATACCATAGGCCAGTGGCAGCGCTTTAATTAGGCAAATTAGGTGCCGCCTAAGGCCTCGCACCTACAGGGCCTCGCGGCTGCCAAATTTGCATCATCCACGCAGGCAGCACGATAATTAGTTTTGTGCTGCAGCACCTGCGTTACGTATTCGGGCCGGCAGGTGGAGTCTATGTTTTATTTTTAGGCCCAGCTGCTAGAGAATCCAAGATGGCACCCGGTAGTCCCCTCTGATGTCAGAGAGGGCATGCTGGACATGAAAATGAGAAGAGAGAAATGAAGGAGTTAATAGAATTAGTATTTTGTTTGTTCATATGTGAAGCGTTTTTTATGAAAGAGAGTAAGCAGAATGATTGCATTTAGTCTTTGTGCTGCCAGGCTGTTTAACAGTTAAAGCTTAAGGTGTAGTTTTATATTTCTGTATATATTTTAATTCATGAGAAATGAAGGAACTGACGGGGTAATAATCTTCATCCAACCCTTTATTAGATAGATCGCTCTCCAACTAATTGAGAGAGATTCTCATAGTCTAGTATTGCTAGACTCGCGCGCTGATAATTGGGCGTGATGATTGACCATTGTGGACTTTCAATTAGTGTCCTGATTACTAATGCAAATCTTCAATTGGAGTCCACATTGATAGCTAGAGTCAGGGGCGGACTGACCCATCGGGCACTCGGGCACTGCCCGAGGGCCCCGGTGGTGGGGGGGGGCCCAGATCAGGGATTGACAAGGTGTCTGCTCACGGACACAAGGTCCTTGCACTATCTGCTGCCGGCGCCCGCGATCACTGTAAGGCTGGCCTGGGACGGAAGAGCAGGACAATTCATTTCCTGATGTGTCACGTGATTGTGGGCGGCACAACTCAGAACGCTGGCAACAATGTGACCAAGGATAGGAACCTGATAGGATCAGCGTGAGCTCCCCCTGTGCCGGAAGCTCAAAGCCGCCGCTAAACACTTAGCACACAGAGGTGTGGAGGAGGTGGCTGGGAGCTGCAGGGAAGAGGCCGTCGGAAGAGCAGCCCAGAAAGGAGGGAGAGGGACGCTTCACTGAGCACAGAATTTGACAGAGAAGGTATGCGTGAGGGGGGGGGGCACGGCCGTAGAAGGGAGGACTGCTGTGCCCAGGATCATTAACTCCTTTCTGCCTTACTTACACAAACCATTTGAGTGCTGGACTTAAATATATACAACAATCTCCCTGGGGGGGGGGGTACCATAAACCAGACTTATTAGGCTGGGCGTCCACTGGCACCGTATTTGTGCGATCATCAGATATAGTCTGTCGTCGTCCGTCCGATCCAACAACATGCAGGTGAATGGACCATCGTCCATTGCGTCCGACGTCCGTCTTCCAGCGACGGGTAAAGACGGCATCAGATGGGCGATCAGAACCAAATCACTCGTTTGCATGGCATGTATTTCAGCAGATCAGAGAAGATGGATGTGGAGAAACTGATCAGGGGAATTATAAAAGCTTTTAAAATAAACTATATGTATGTGAGATGTGTGGGACTAGCCCTGTTTGTGGAGGGGTAGGGCAGGGAAGGCTCCTTGGTTGATTGTAAGCTCTTGGGTCCTCTCTGCTACTGTTCTGTGTGTACTTGTATGTATATTTGTATTCTGTCTCACCCATTGTCCCACAAAGGACTGCAGTGTTTAAAGAAGCAGAATGAACGGTGTTTTATATGTAAAGCCAGTTTATTCTGATTTTGGCAGTCTCTGCACTCCACCTGAAATCTATATGATCGTCCGTAGTTGTTCCTGACGGATCGCTTGCAGTGGAAGACCCTCGTCGGACCTAGTCGGACATCTGACGTCGTCCATGGTCTGACGAACGCATCGGTCGTCTGACTACGGTGCCAGTGGACGCTCAGCCGCATGCGGTTCACCCATCAACCATTGCGTCCGACTTCCGACTTCCTGCAGCGCGATATGACACTACCAGACACGAGGCACTTCAAGTCAGGGGGGAATTTATCGCGTCAACTAGGCACAACCATCCGACAGAAGATGGATGCTGAGAAATTGATCAGGTAAGTAAATGCATTTTATAATTAAAAAGTCCAGGTTTTGTGTAGGGAGTAGGTGGGACTAGTCCTGTTTAGGTACGGGGATGATTTCTGATGACAGTATCAGGTCAATCATTTTTTTATAAAAAAAATTAACCGTGTATTCATTTAATTAGCAGTAAAAATTATTTTTATTTATTTTTCTGAACATCTTTTTTTATTTTGAAGAAAATTTAGATTACCAAGGGCCCTATTACATTCGTTACGTTAAAACGCTTGCGCAGCAATTTTTGCGCCCTTCGTTAAACGTTAGCATGCATATAAAATCAACACCGGTATTACAATCCTCGCACATTTTTTCATCTGTCAAGAAATTGCGCGTTTATGGAAATTGCGCGCAGCCATGAAATTTAGTGTGCAGACTTTTTTTCACGCGATTCAGCCAATCAGAATTAAGAACCACAATTATCTCACGTTAAGTTTTTGCGCCTGTCAAAATCAATCTGAGTATATACAGTATGTTGCAGGACAGTGAGATTTGCCATTAACACCAGCTTTTAGGAGTTGCTAAAATTATGCGCGCAAAGACTATGCGCTACAAACTGCGCGTAGATTGTGATACCATCCGCGTACCAGCGCACAAACGCATTTGCGCTCACAATGTTAAGTATAGGACGCGCGCAGCACAGTAAACTCGCGCAGGGTTCACCCGCGTTGACGAGTGGGCGCTTTGATGAAAGGAATGTGGGTACAAAGCTATATAGGCACCCACGCTTTAGGGTATATAGTTATATATCGTTTTTACCAATAAATGCAGTTATAATGATAAGTAAGTGATATGATGCCGCCCTGGGATAAAAAACACAGAAAAAAAAAACAAAATCTGTGCTAAACAAAGATAAGGGAGGTGTGACAGGTATCCCTGACAGAGCATCAGTAGTGCAAAACACTGGAATGCAATTGGAACATTTGCATATATAAATAATGAAATAAAGTGCATCAATGGTAGGCACAATAGTGAAATAAAGTGCAACAAAACAGTAAAGTGCAGCGGTGCCTTAAAAGAATAAAACCAGCAGGGCTTAGTGCAATAGTGCATATAGGAGGATACGTAGATAACCTGTAGATAATAATCAATAAAGTGCACAAATTAAATGTCCAATGCTAATCCGATGGACACGCACAAAAAGTGCAAAAAGTGTCCAATATTCCAATTGAGTGCAATAGTGCGTATAGCAGTCCGTGAAAATGGAAGATAAAATACTCAGGAGTCTCAATGTTTGTGGTGCGCCTTCTTATTCCGGTGGAAAGTTCGTCACGTCCTCGATTTCATAAAAGAGAAGGGAGAAGCACACGGGGAAATCTTTGGTGCAGGAGATCTTATGACAAATTGGGAAAAGATTATTACTGGTAGAGGTATATACACTCACATTTAAATGAGCCTAAAGGTTTCCCGGCTCTAGGTTTAATCGCCTTTGGCCATGTAGAGAGTGGCGCTTCCCTTCTTTACCAAGTAGCAGATCCTAGACGAGTTAAGAACAGATGGGAGACAATGCTCCCATAGCGTAATACTGCAGGGTAACCAAACAGAGGTAATTACACATTGCACTCACCAATTAAGGAGCCTTTCAAACTCAGGCTCAGTCAGTATAGCATTAGGCACTCTTAGGTAGGTGCCCTGGACCTCTTTTCCTCATTGGTAGATCCAGTGGTGTTGTTCCCATGAGGTATCAGGTTGGAATTAGCAAAACAAGGTCAATGAAGGGTTAAAAGTAAAAAATATACATTTATTCCATAAAAAGGGACATAAAAATACCGAGACGTGTTTCGGCTGTGGTAGCCTTCCTCAGTCGGTGTATATTCCTGTAGTGTCTCTGTTTTAAAACAGCGTTTGTTTGTTGCGCTGACTTTGTAAGAAGAACAGCTCAGCCGCCTCAAGATAATCCATAGTGGATCAGACACATAAAGTGTACGCAGCAGCATGTCCGTCACACACGAAGTGAGCAGTGTCGAAGAGCAGTACACTATATTGTCTCTGCAAAAAACAGAATGAACTACTCCACCTCATCTGGATCGTCCCTTAGTCGTCCGATAAATCGCTTCCAGTGGAGGAGGGTAGTCTGAGCTTATCGTACAACCAACATCGGACGGAAATCGGATGAAACAAATTGTATTTGAACCTTCCCAAAATCCTGGCAAACCTATGCATGGGGGGCATGGGTGTACTCAGGAGACCTTGCAGAAAACAACCTGGAGAGTTTTCATGCAGTAACAAACAACAGTGTCTCCTAAATCACAGTCCAAATCTAATGTGGGCGTAAAAATCTGAAAATTGAAAAATTACACCACACACCTTCTCAAATGTTTTGGGCTAAAACCGTTGCATCCATGGCATCAAAGCACTCCATATGCAATACCTTGGGGTGTCAACATAACAAATATAAACAATTTTCTGGCAATAATTCAAACTGGGGTATGCGGTAGACCCAAAACCAAAGATAGGCCTAGCTGAAGAAATAATCTCAATTTCAACTCCAATGACAAAGTCATAAAAAATTGTATTTGAACCTTCCCAAAATCCTGGCAAACCTATGCATGGGGGGCATGGGTGTACTCAGGAGACCTTGCAGAAAACAACCTGGAGAGTTTTCATGCAGTAACAAACAACAGTGTCTCCTAAATCACAGTCCAAATCTAATGTGGGCGTAAAAATCTGAAAATTGAAAAATTACACCACACCCTTCTCAAATGTTTTGGGCTAAAACCGTTGCATCCATGGCATCAAAGCACTCCATATGCAATACCTTGGGGTGTCAACATAACAAATATAAACAATTTTCTGGCAATAATTCAAACTGGGGTATACGGTAGACCCAAAACCAAAGATAGGCCTAGCTGAAGAAATAATCTCAATTTCAACTCCAATGACAAAGTCATAAAAATTGTATTTGAACCTTCCCAAAATCCAGGCAAACCTATGCATGGGGGGCATGGGTGTACTCAGGAGACCTTGCAGAAAACAACCTGGAGAGTTTTCATGCAGTAACAAACAACAGTGTCTCCTAAATCACAGTCCAAATCTAATGTGGGCGTAAAAATCTGAAAATTGAAAAATTACACCACACACCTTCTCAAATGTTTTGGGCTAAAACCGTTGCATCCATGGCATCAAAGCACTCCATATGCAATACCTTGGGTGTCAACATAACAAATATAAACAATTTTCTGGCAATAATTCAAACTGGGGTATGCGGTAGACCCAAAACCAAAGATAGGCCTAGCTGAAGAAATAATCTCAATTTCAACTCCAATGACAAAGTCATAAAAATTGTATTTGAACCTTCCCAAAATCCTGGCAAACCTATGCATGGGGGGCATGGGTGTACTCAGGAGACCTTGCAGAAAACAGCCTGGAGAGTTTTCATGCAGTAACAAACAACAGTGTCTCCTAAATCACAGTCCAAATCTAATGTGGGTAAAAATCTGAAAATTGAAAAATTACACCACACACCTTCTCAAATGTTTTGGGCTAAAACCGTTGCATCCATGGCATCAAAGCACTCCATATGCAATACCTTGGGGTGTCAACATAACAAATATAAACAATTTTCTGGCAATAATTCAAACTGGGGTATGCGGTAGACCCAAAACCAAAGATAGGCCTAGCTGAAGAAATAATCTCAATTTCAACTCCAATGACAAAGTCATAAAAATTGTATTTGAACCTTCCCAAAATCCTGGCAAACCTATGCATGGGGGGCATGGGTGTACTCAGGAGACCTTGCAGAAAACAACCTGGAGAGTTTTCATGCAGTAACAAACAACAGTGTCTCCTAAATCACAGTCCAAATCTAATGTGGGCGTAAAAATCTGAAAATTGAAAAATTACACCACACACCTTCTCAAATGTTTTGGGCTAAAACCGTTGCATCCATGGCATCAAAGCACTCCATATGCAATACCTTGGGGTGTCAACATAACAAATATAAACAATTTTCTGGCAATAATTCAAACTGGGGTATGCGGTAGACCCAAAACCAAAGCTAGGCCTAGCTGAAGAAATAATCTCAATTTCAACTCCAATGACAAAGTCATAAAAATTGTATTTGAACCTTCCCAAAATCCTGGCAAACCTATGCATGGGGGGCATGGGTGTACTCAGGAGACCTTGCAGAAAACAACCTGGAGAGTTTTCATGCAGTAACAAACAACAGTGTCTCCTAAATCACAGTCCAAATCTAATGTGGGCGTAAAAATCTGAAAATTGAAAAATTACACACACCTTCTCAAATGTTTTGGGCTAAAACCGTTGCATCCATGGCATCAAAGCACTCCATATGCAATACCTTGGGGTGTCAACATAACAAATATAAACAATTTTCTGGCAATAATTCAAACTGGGGTACGGTAGACCCAAAACCAAAGATAGGCCTAGCTGAAGAAATAATCTCAATTTCAACTCCAATGACAAAGTCATAAAAATTGTATTTGAACCTTCCCAAAATCCTGGCAAACCTATGCATGGGGGGCATGGGTGTACTCAGGAGACCTTGCAGAAAACAACCTGGAGAGTTTTCATGCAGTAACAAACAACAGTGTCTCCTAAATCACAGTCCAAATCTAATGTGGGCGTAAAAATCTGAAAATTGAAAAATTACACCACACACCTTCTCAAATGTTTTGGGCTAAAACCGTTGCATCCATGGCATCAAAGCACTCCATATGCAATACCTTGGGGTGTCAACATAACAAATATAAACAATTTTCTGGCAATAATTCAAACTGGGGTATGCGGTAGACCCAAAACCAAAGATAGGCCTAGCTGAAGAAATAATCTCAATTTCAACTCCAATGACAAAGTCATAAAAATTGTATTTGAACCTTCCCAAAATCCTGGCAAACCTATGCATGGGGGCATGGGTGTACTCAGGAGACCTTGCAGAAAACAACCTGGAGAGTTTTCATGCAGTAACAAACAACAGTGTCTCCTAAATCACAGTCCAAATCTAATGTGGGCGTAAAAATCTGAAAATTGAAAAATTACACCACACACTTCTCAAATGTTTTGGGCTAAAACCGTTGCATCCATGGCATCAAAGCACTCCATATGCAATACCTTGGGGTGTCAACATAACAAATATAAACAATTTTCTGGCAATAATTCAAACTGGGGTATGCGGTAGACCCAAAACCAAAGATAGGCCTAGCTGAAGAAATAATCTCAATTTCAACTCCAATGACAAAGTCATAAAAATTGTATTTGAACCTTCCCAAAATCCTGGCAAACCTATGCATGGGGGGCATGGGTGTACTCAGGAGACCTTGCAGAAAACAACCTGGAGAGTTTTCATGCAGTAACAAACAACAGTGTCTCCTAAATCACAGTCCAAATCTAATGTGGGCGTAAAAATCTGAAAATTGAAAAATTACACCACACACCTTCTCAAATGTTTTGGGCTAAAACCGTTGCATCCATGGCATCAAAGCACTCCATATGCAATACCTTGGGGTGTCAACATAACAAATATAAACAATTTTCTGGCAATAATTCAAACTGGGGTATGCGGTAGACCCAAAACCAAAGCTAGGCCTAGCTGAAGAAATAATCTCAATTTCAACTCCAATGACAAAGTCATAAAAATGTATTTGAACCTTCCCAAAATCCTGGCAAACCTATGCATGGGGGCATGGGTGTACTCAGGAGACCTTGCAGAAAACAACCTGGAGAGTTTTCATGCAGTAACAAACAACAGTGTCTCCTAAATCACAGTCCAAATCTAATGTGGGCGTAAAAATCTGAAAATTGAAAAATTACACCACACACCTTCTCAAATGTTTTGGGCTAAAACCGTTGCATCCATGGCATCAAAGCACTCCATATGCAATACCTTGGGGTGTCAACATAACAAATATAAACAATTTTCTGGCAATAATTCAAACTGGGGTATGCGGTAGACCCAAAACCAAAGCTAGGCCTAGCTGAAGAAATAATCTCAATTTCAACTCCAATGACAAAGTCATAAAAATTGTATTTGAACCTTCCCAAAATCCTGGCAAACCTATGCATGGGGGGCATGGGTGTACTCAGGAGACCTTGCAGAAAACAACCTGGAGAGTTTTCATGCAGTAACAAACAACAGTGTCTCCTAAATCACAGTCCAAATCTAATGTGGGCGTAAAAATCTGAAAATTGAAAAATTACACCACACACCTTCTCAAATGTTTTGGGCTAAAACCGTTGCATCCATGGCATCAAAGCACTCCATATGCAATACCTTGGGTGTCAACATAACAAATATAAACAATTTTCTGGCAATAATTCAAACTGGGGTATGCGGTAGACCCAAAACCAAAGATAGGCCTAGCTGAAGAAATAATCTCAATTTCAACTCCAATGACAAAGTCATAAAAATTGTATTTGAACCTTCCCAAAATCCTGGCAAACCTATGCATGGGGGCATGGGTGTACTCAGGAGACCTTGCAGAAAACAACCTGGAGAGTTTTCATGCAGTAACAAACAACAGTGTCTCCTAAATCACAGTCCAAATCTAATGTGGGCGTAAAAATCTGAAAATTGAAAAATTACACCACACACCTTCTCAAATGTTTTGGGCTAAAACCGTTGCATCCATGGCATCAAAGCACTCCATATGCAATACCTTGGGGTGTCAACATAACAAATATAAACAATTTTCTGGCAATAATTCAAACTGGGGTATGCGGTAGACCCAAAACCAAAGCTAGGCCTAGCTGAAGAAATAATCTCAATTTCAACTCCAATGACAAAGTCATAAAAATTGTATTTGAACCTTCCCAAAATCCTGGCAAACCTATGCATGGGGGGCATGGGTGTACTCAGGAGACCTTGCAGAAAACAACCTGGAGAGTTTTCATGCAGTAACAAACAACAGTGTCTCCTAAATCACAGTCCAAATCTAATGTGGGCGTAAAAATCTGAAAATTGAAAAATTACACCACACACCTTCTCAAATGTTTTGGGCTAAAACCGTTGCATCCATGGCATCAAAGCACTCCATATGCAATACCTTGGGGTGTCAACATAACAAATATAAACAATTTTCTGGCAATAATTCAAACTGGGGTATGCGGTAGACCCAAAACCAATAGGCCTAGCTGAAGAAATAATCTCAATTTCAACTCCAATGACAAAGTCATAAAAATTGTATTTGAACCTTCCCAAAATCCTGGCAAACATATGGGGGGCATGGGTGTACTCAGGAGACCTTGCAGAAAACAACCTGGAGAGTTTTCATGCAGTAACAAACAACAGTGTCTCCTAAATCACAGTCCAAATCTAATGTGGGCGTAAAATCTGAAAATTGAAAAATTACACCACACACCTTCTCAAATGTTTTGGGCTAAAACCGTTGCATCCATGGCATCAAAGCACTCCATATGCAAT
The DNA here is from genome assembly GCA_009667805.1 of Leptobrachium leishanense. Lineage (NCBI taxonomy): Eukaryota > Metazoa > Chordata > Amphibia > Anura > Megophryidae > Leptobrachium > Leptobrachium leishanense. The sequence continues at coordinate 60,337 of RXON01004709.1, read as the reverse complement.
ACCTTGGGGTGTCAACATAACAAATATAAACAATTTTCTGGCAATAATTCAAACTGGGGTATGCGGTAGACCCAAAACCAAAGATAGGCCTAGCTGAAGAAATAATCTCAATTTCAACTCCAATGACAAAGTCATAAAAATTGTATTTGAACCTTCCCAAAATCCTGGCAAACCTATGCATGGGGGGCATGGGTGTACTCAGGAGACCTTGCAGAAAACAACCTGGAGAGTTTTCATGCAGTAACAAACAACAGTGTCTCCTAAATCACAGTCCAAATCTAATGTGGGCGTAAAAATCTGAAAATTGAAAAATTACACCACACACCTTCTCAAATGTTTTGGGCTAAAACCGTTGCATCCATGGCATCAAAGCACTCCATATGCAATACCTTGGGGTGTCAACATAACAAATATAAACAATTTTCTGGCAATAATTCAAACTGGGGTATGCGGTAGACCCAAAACCAAAGATAGGCCTAGCTGAAGAAATAATCTCAATTTCAACTCCAATGACAAAGTCATAAAAATTGTATTTGAACCTTCCCAAAATCCTGGCAAACCTATGCATGGGGGGCATGGGTGTACTCAGGAGACCTTGCAGAAAACAACCTGGAGAGTTTTCATGCAGTAACAAACAACAGTGTCTCCTAAATCACAGTCCAAATCTAATGTGGGCGTAAAAATCTGAAAATTGAAAAATTACACCACACACCTTCTCAAATGTTTTGGGCTAAAACCGTTGCATCCATGGCATCAAAGCACTCCATATGCAATACCTTGGGGTGTCAACATAACAAATATAAACAATTTTCTGGCAATAATTCAAACTGGGGTATGCGGTAGACCCAAAACCAAAGCTAGGCCTAGCTGAAGAAATAATCTCAATTTCAACTCCAATGACAAAGTCATAAAAATTGTATTTGAACCTTCCCAAAATCCTGGCAAACCTATGCATGGGGGGCATGGGTGTACTCAGGAGACCTTGCAGAAAACAACCTGGAGAGTTTTCATGCAGTAACAAACAACAGTGTCTCCTAAATCACAGTCCAAATCTAATGTGGGCGTAAAAATCTGAAAATTGAAAAATTACACCACACACCTTCTCAAATGTTTTGGGCTAAAACCGTTGCATCCATGGCATCAAAGCACTCCATATGCAATACCTTGGGGTGTCAACATAACAAATATAAACAATTTTCTGGCAATAATTCAAACTGGGGTATGCGGTAGACCCAAAACCAAAGCTAGGCCTAGCTGAAGAAATAATCTCAATTTCAACTCCAATGACAAAGTCATAAAAATTGTATTTGAACCTTCCCAAAATCCTGGCAAACCTATGCATGGGGGGCATGGGTGTACTCAGGAGACCTTGCAGAAAACAACCTGGAGAGTTTTCATGCAGTAACAAACAACAGTGTCTCCTAAATCACAGTCCAAATCTAATGTGGGCGTAAAAATCTGAAAATTGAAAAATTACACCACACACCTTCTCAAATGTTTTGGGCTAAAACCGTTGCATCCATGGCATCAAAGCACTCCATATGCAATACCTTGGGGTGTCAACATAACAAATATAAACAATTTTCTGGCAATAATTCAAACTGGGGTATGCGGTAGACCCAAAACCAAAGCTAGGCCTAGCTGAAGAAATAATCTCAATTTCAACTCCAATGACAAAGTCATAAAAATTGTATTTGAACCTTCCCAAAATCCTGGCAAACCTATGCATGGGGGGCATGGGTGTACTCAGGAGACCTTGCAGAAAACAACCTGGAGAGTTTTCATGCAGTAACAAACAACAGTGTCTCCTAAATCACAGTCCAAATCTAATGTGGGCGTAAAAATCTGAAAATTGAAAAATTACACCACACACCTTCTCAAATGTTTTGGGCTAAAACCGTTGCATCCATGGCATCAAAGCACTCCATATGCAATACCTTGGGGTGTCAACATAACAAATATAAACAATTTTCTGGCAATAATTCAAACTGGGGTATGCGGTAGACCCAAAACCAAAGATAGGCCTAGCTGAAGAAATAATCTCAATTTCAACTCCAATGACAAAGTCATAAAAATTGTATTTGAACCTTCCCAAATCCTGGCAAACCTATGCATGGGGGGCATGGGTGTACTCAGGAGACCTTGCAGAAAACAACCTGGAGAGTTTTCATGCAGTAACAAACAACAGTGTCTCCTAAATCACAGTCCAAATCTAATGTGGGCGTAAAAATCTGAAAATTGAAAAATTACACCACACACCTTCTCAAATGTTTTGGGCTAAAACCGTTGCATCCATGGCATCAAAGCACTCCATATGCAATACCTTGGGGTGTCAACATAACAAATATAAACAATTTTCTGGCAATAATTCAAACTGGGGTATGCGGTAGACCCAAAACCAAAGCTAGGCCTAGCTGAAGAAATAATCTCAATTTCAACTCCAATGACAAAGTCATAAAAATTGTATTTGAACCTTCCCAAAATCCTGGCAAACCTATGCATGGGGGCATGGGTGTACTCAGGAGACCTTGCAGAAAACAACCTGGAGAGTTTTCATGCAGTAACAAACAACAGTGTCTCCTAAATCACAGTCCAAATCTAATGTGTGGCGTAAAATCTGAAAATTGAAAAATTACACCACACACCTTCTCAAATGTTTTGGGCTAAAACCGTTGCATCCATGGCATCAAAGCACTCCATATGCAATACCTTGGGGTGTCAACATAACAAATATAAACAATTTTCTGGCAATAATTCAAACTGGGGTATGCGGTAGACCCAAAACCAAAGCTAGGCCTAGCTGAAGAAATAATCTCAATTTCAACTCCAATGACAAAGTCATAAAAATTGTATTTGAACCTTCCCAAAATCCTGGCAAACCTATGCATGGGGGGCATGGGTGTACTCAGGAGACCTTGCAGAAAACAACCTGGAGAGTTTTCATGCAGTAACAAACAACAGTGTCTCCTAAATCACAGTCCAAATCTAATGTGGGCGTAAAAATCTGAAAATTGAAAAATTACACCACACACCTTCTCAAATGTTTTGGGCTAAAACCGTTGCATCCATGGCATCAAAGCACTCCATATGCAATACCTTGGGTGTCAACATAACAAATATAAACAATTTTCTGGCAATAATTCAAACTGGGGTATGCGGTAGACCCAAAACCAAAGATAGGCCTAGCTGAAGAAATAATCTCAATTTCAACTCCAATGACAAAGTCATAAAAATTGTATTTGAACCTTCCCAAAATCCTGGCAAACCTATGCATGGGGGGCATGGGTGTACTCAGGAGACCTTGCAGAAAACAACCTGGAGAGTTTTCATGCAGTAACAAACAACAGTGTCTCCTAAATCACAGTCCAAATCTAATGTGGGCGTAAAAATCTGAAAATTGAAAAATTACACCACACACCTTCTCAAATGTTTTGGGCTAAAACCGTTGCATCCATGGCATCAAAGCACTCCATATGCAATACCTTGGGGTGTCAACATAACAAATATAAACAATTTTCTGGCAATAATTCAAACTGGGGTATGCGGTAGACCCAAAACCAAAGATAGGCCTAGCTGAAGAAATAATCTCAATTTCAACTCCAATGACAAAGTCATAAAAATTGTATTTGAACCTTCCCAAAATCCTGGCAAACCTATGCATGGGGGGCATGGGTGTACTCAGGAGACCTTGCAGAAAACAACCTGGAGAGTTTTCATGCAGTAACAAACAACAGTGTCTCCTAAATCACAGTCCAAATCTAATGTGGGCGTAAAACTCTGAAAATTGAAAAATTACACCACACACCTTCTCAAATGTTTTGGGCTAAAACCGTTGCATCCATGGCATCAAAGCACTCCATATGCAATACCTTGGGGTGTCAACATAACAAATATAAACAATTTTCTGGCAATAATTCAAACTGGGGTATGCGGTAGACCCAAAACCAAAGATAGGCCTAGCTGAAGAAATAATCTCAATTTCAACTCCAATGACAAAGTCATAAAAATTGTATTAGAACCTTCCCAAAATCCTGGTAAACCTATGCATTGGGGTTCATGGGTGTACTCAGGAGACCTTGCAGAAAACAACCTGTAGAGTTTTCATGCAGTAACAAACAACAGTGTCTCCTAAATCACAGTCCAAATCTAATGTGGGCGTAAAAATCTGAAAATTGAAAAATTACACCACACACCTTCTCAAATGTTTTGGGCTAAAACCGTTGCATCCATGGCATCAAAGCACTCCATATGCAATACCTTGGGGTGTCAACATAACAAATATAAACAATTTTCAGGCAATAATTCAAACTGGGGTATGCGGTAGACCCAAAACCAAAGATAGGCCTAGCTGAAGAAATAATCTCAATTTCAACTCCAATGACAAAGTCATAAAAATTGTATTTGAACCTTCCCAAAATCCTGGCAAACCTATGCATGGGGGCATGGGTGTACTCAGGAGACCTTGCAGAAAACAACCTGGAGAGTTTTCATGCAGTAACAAACAACAGTGTCTCCTAAATCACAGTCCAAATCTAATGTGGGCGTAAAAATCTGAAAATTGAAAAATTACACCACACACCTTCTCAAATGTTTTGGGCTAAAACCGTTGCATCCATGGCATCAAAGCACTCCATATGCAATACCTTGGGTGTCAACATAACAAATATAAACAATTTTCTGGCAATAATTCAAACTGGGGTATGCGGTAGACCCAAAACCAAAGATAGGCCTAGCTGAAGAAATAATCTCAATTTCAACTCCAATGACAAAGTCATAAAAATTGTATTTGAACCTTCCCAAAATCCTGGCAAACCTATGCATGGGGGGCATGGTGTACTCAGGAGACCTTGCAGAAAACAACCTGTAGAGTTTTCATGCAGTAACAAACAACAGTGTCTCCTAAATCACAGTCCAAAACTGATGTGGGTGTGAAAATGAAAAATGACCACCAAACAGTATCCAATTTGTTTGGAGCAAACGGTTGCATCCATAGCATAAAAACACTCCATTTACAATACTTTGGGGTGTTAGCTTACCAAATATATGCACGTTCATAAAACTGGGGTATGTAAAAAGGCCACTAAAAAGAAGATAAGCAAAGAAGATACTGTATGTCAAATTAGAAAATTGACAAGCACATGTCAAAGATTGGCGTAGCACCCCAAAAACAACAGAACAAATCTATATATGGGTGGTATCACTTTACTCAGAAGATGTTGCTGAACATATTTTGGGGTGGTTTTTGGCAGTAACCCATAACTGGATTTGACAATTCATGCCTAAAGTACAAAAATAACACAAAAAGTGACTACCTGAAAGTTTGACATAGAGCTAGTGCATGGAAAGTGTTAAAATAAGACTCTTTGAAGCACCCTAGGGTGTGCCCTTTCTAAAAATATATGGTTTGATGGGGGTAAATTACTTTGGCCGGCTTCAAAAATGTCCCAAATAGGACATGGGTGCATGATGACGAAATGTGAAAATTCCAAGTTGGAAAACTGAAATGCGCACCCCCCAAATAAGGCCTATTAGCCCCCAAATGACCCGACATACCTATACATGGGTGGTATCAATTTACTCAGAAGATGTTGCTGAACATATTTTGGGGTGTTTTTTGGCAGTAACCCATAACTGGATTTGACAATTCATGCCTAAAGTACAATGTGTGTGAAAAAATAACACAAAAAGTGACTACCTGAAAGTTTGACATAGAGCTAGTGCATGGAAAGTGTTAAAATACAACTCTTTGAAGCACCCTAGGGTGTGCCCTTTCTAAAAATATGGTTTGATGGGGGTAAATTACTTTGGCCGGCTTCAAAAATGTCCCAAATAGGACATGGGGGCATGATGACGAAATGTGAAAATTCCAAGTTGGAAAACTGAAATGCGCACCCCCCAAATAAGGCCTATTAGCCCCCAAATGACCCGACATACCTATACATGGGTGGTATCAATTTACTCAGAAGATGTTGCTGAACATATTTTGGGGTGTTTTTGGCAGTAACCCATAACTGGATTTGACAATTCATGCCTAAAGTACAATGTGTGTGAAAAAATAACACAAAAAGTGACTACCTGAAAGTTTGACATAGAGCTAGTGCATGGAAAGTGTTAAAATACAACTCTTTGAAGCACCCTAGGGTGTGCCCTTTCTAAAAATATATGGTTTGATGGGGGTAAATTACTTTGGCCGGCTTCAAAAATGTCCCAAATAGGACATGGGTGCATGATGACGAAATGTGAAAATTCCAAGTTGGAAAACTGAAATGCGCACCCCCCAAATAAGGCCTATTAGCCCCCAAATGACCCGACATACCTATACATGGGTGGTATCAATTTACTCAGAAGATGTTGCTGAACATATTGGGGTGTTTTTTGGCAGTAACCCATAACTGGATTTGACAATTCATGCCTAAAGTACAATGTGTGTGAAAAAATAACCCAAAAAGTGACTACCTGAAAGTTTGACATAGAGCTAGTGCATGGAAAGTGTTAAAATACAACTCTTTGAAGCACCCCGGGTGTGCCCTTTCTAAAAATATATGATTTGATGGGGGTAAATTACTTTGGCCGGCTTCAAAAATGTCCCAAATAGGACATGGGTGCATGATGACGAAATGTGAAAATTCCAAGTTGGAAAACTGAAATGCGCACCCCCCAAATAAGGCCTATTAGCCCCCAAATGACCCGACATACCTATACATGGGTGGTATCAATTTACTCAGAAGATGTTGCTGAACATATTTCGGGTGTTTTTGGCAGTAACCCATAACTGGATTTGACAATTCATGCCTAAAGTACAATGTGTGTGAAAAAATAACCCAAAAAGTGACTACCTGAAAGTTTGACATAGAGCTAGTGCATGGAAAGTGTTAAAATACAACTCTTTGAAGCACCCTAGGGTGTGCCCTTTCTAAAAATATATGATTTGATGGGGGTAAATTACTTTGGCTGGCTTCAAAAATGTCCCAAATAGGACATGGGTGCATGATGACGAAATGTGAAAATTCCAAGTTGGAAAACTGAAATGCGCACCCCCCAAATAAGGCCTATTAGCCCCCAAATGACCCGACATACCTATACATGGGTGGTATCAATTTACTCAGAAGATGTTGCTGAACATATTTTGGGGTGCTCTTTGGCAGTAAACCTTAAAGTTCACAGTACATGTATTCTTAAATTGCGTTCAAAAAAAAAAATCACCAAAAAATTTTTTTTTCTCAAACTTTGGCATAGATTTGTGGTAAAATGGTTTGCATGGAAAGAGTCAAAATACCCCAAGTTTAATACCTTGATTTGTGTACTTTAAAAAAATATGTATATGTGGAGGGTTATTCAGGAATTAGTGACAGATATCAGTGTTACAATGTCACTATCACTAGTTTTGAAAATAAACTCTTTGGCAATGGCAAAGTGCTACTTGCACTTATTGTTGCATAAAATAAGGAAAAAAGCGAGGAATATGTAAACATTGGGTATTGCTAAACTCAGTACTAAATTTAGAAACTAGTAAGGAATTAATTTTTTTTGACGGTTGTTGATACATAAGAAATTTTGGGGGTCAAAGTTCGAAAAAGTGGTGTTTTTTCAATTTTTTTGTCATATTTCACAATATTTTTTATAGTAAATTATATGAAATGATGAAAAAAATGGTATCTTTATAAAGTCCATTTAATGACGAGAAAAACAGTGTAAAATATGTGTGGGTTACATAAACGAGTAAGAGGAAAATTTGACGTAAACACTAACAGCGCAGAAACGTAAAAACAGCAGCGGTCACTAAGGGGTTAAACGTAAAACCGCCCGGTCACTAAGGGGTTAAAGAAAAGAGTTGAAAGTTGGGAGGAGTTACAATGGTTCCCCTTTTGTTTCAGGGTATCGCTGGGATTGGGTCTCGGGGCAGATAACAGAAAGGAGAGGGGCAGGGGTAATAGAAAAGGGTAAGCAAAGGACAGAAGAAATCAGTCTAACCTTTGTCTTTTTGGACAGCCAACTCCATTTTACCATTACCATCAGCATATGAAAACCAACGACTGGATAAGTATTACTGGCTGTATCAATCTGTTATATATTCCCTATTATTATAGTCTGCTAAATATATATATATTCCTAGTTCTATTATTACTTGGATAAATAGGGGCAGGTTTTTCCATTATATTGATTTGCAGGTTTTATTTAGTAGATGCTTTTGATATTCGTTACACTTTGCAATACTGTATTCCCTTGTTAATTTTGTGTAGTATCTGCGTGATAGTAATTATGAATAGGTTAATTGTTCTGGTATAACTCGGCCAGAATTCAGTGATTGTTTTGTATGTTATTAGGGGCATTTGGGATCAGTAATTTTGCCTGTGTCTGTCTGAAGATTGCTGTGCCTTTATAGTTAAAGTGCTCACTCTAGTAAATGACTGACGGTCAATTTTAAGAATCACGCACATGAATAGTGGGTGTTTTAGCACCAAATAGCACTCCAAAATCGATACATTTTAATGAGCTGCAGTCATTTTTGTACTGAACAGGCCGGAAGCATACAAAGCAACCTGTGATAAAACGCCCGCCCCAATGTTTATTTGCAAGTATTTTGCTTTACAGTTTATTGTCTCTGTATATAGTGTAGAGTGTTGTGTGATGTGCTATGCTGTTGTCAAAGTGTGTATCTGTATGTTACAGTTCTAAGTTGTTATATTTTGCGCTCATTAAACAGTAGGAGAGGCCCCTTGCTCAAGAGCTTGCACTCTAACATCCTGGGTTTCCCTAAGCACGCTGTTTAGAGAAGCAAGGGTAAACATTCCCTTGTGATGACTGTTATTTCTATTGTCCAGTGGTTGGAGCCTGTTGTTATCTGTAATGTATTCTGGAAGGGAGGGGGGTTGTCTCACCTGGGTGTATGTGAAATAAATAAAGTAACTCCAAGAGCTAAGCAATAAGTTGATGAATAAACTCATTTGTATACTGTATTTAAGTTCACTATACTAATTGAGGCAATTTTTGAAGTGACACAGCAGTAATGTACAATCTTTTTTGCGCACTTGCTACAGTGTGAGTAAATAATTATTTCAGAACGCTAACTTTGTCTTTATTGAGGGAGAGGAGAGACTTATCTCCGAAATGGAGGAAACATGAGCAACAACTCCCTCATCTTTCCCACTCGTACCATCATCATAAGAAAGCCTGGGAGTGGATAAGTATTAAGTGTATTAATTCTGTGAATTTGTCGCTATGTTGATAATATGCGTGTGTAATCTATTTGGTTAAATACGCACTAATTTACCCGTTATAGTGATTTGCATTGTTAGCTAGAATATGCTCGTTGATATTTGCTTCACTTTGTAATACTTGATCAAACCTTATTATTTGTATAGTCTGTATGATCTTATAAACATAGGTAATCAGTGACCGCATGGCTGGCAGCCATCTTAAACCTCAAAAAGTCACATGGTCTGCTGTCAATGAGGAAGTGCGGCAGCAGTAACTGTATAATCTGTTTAAACTTACATTTGCGCAACTAAATTAATCCAGATGGTTTCTGCCAGACTTATGAATATAACAATTACTAACCAAATACACATCTAAATGTGTCTGTTATAATTTCTGAAGAGGCTTATCAACTAAACAGTGATTTTGTATGTTAGCAAATGCTGTTTCACTATTTTGGGTAGGTTGACTTAACTTCGGGCCTATAGATTAATATACTAAGCAAGAAACCGTTTCATTGGTAGACGTGGGTTAAAGACTTGGTAAAGGATTCCAGGGCTGGCGAGCCTTAAAGATGGAGGATAAGGAGAATGGAGTAAGGGTTTTTTATGGAAGGCTTCAAGATACTGATTAGGGGTGAAGCGAAGGGGGGTAGGAAAGTAAAGCCGTTGAAATCAGCATATGAACTGCCAGAAATATTGAGAGAAAAGTGGGGGAAGGAGGTGCTGTTAGGTAGAATGGCTGGTCCTTTAGAGAAGTCCCCATTTAGCTTAACCCAGAGGGCATTTGAGGAACGAGGCTGTAAGGTAGGGGTTCCTGTCCACGGGCAGACTGCTCCCCTTGAAGTCAGTATTCCGCAGAAGTACTGCTTATGGCCCAACTCAAAATGGAGACTACATTGATTTACATTGTGCAAGGGACACACACACAGAGAGGAAAGGTGCAGAGACAATGTAATTACATCCAGCTAGGAACAATGCATCAGATAACCATGAGCTGGGCGACCTTGGTTGCTGGGGGGGCGAGGGGCTGACAGAAGCATGTGAAAACAAAGGGAATCCATTACTTAGAGGGGGGGAGGGTATATTACACAAAGACTGGAGCGTAATACAGAGGTTAAATGGAGGTATGCCCGATGTTATGTAAGAGGTTATTTGTAGGCGGCTCCTGCAAACGGCCATATGTTTTTTGTTTTTTTTGAGGCATGAGGATGGAACCAATTTTGTCCAGGTTGCAATTCAAAGCGGCTGTGGAAAAGGCTGTAACGTTGCTGGGATGGAAAGAAACACAGAAAATGTCGGCAGATAAGAACCTTTCGGCCCATCTAGTCTGCCCAATTACATGGATACTTTACCTAGATTTATCTTTTGTTTAGGATAGCCTTATGCCTATCCCATGCTTGCTTAAATTCAATTACTGTTTTAGCCTCTACCACTTCTGCTGGAAGGCTGTTCCATGTATTCACCACCCGCTCAGTGAAATAATGTTTCCTGATGTTACTTTTAAACCTTTGCCCCGTTTAATCTAAGACTATGTCCTCTTGTTTTGCTACTTTGTTTCATTTTAAATATACTCCCTTCCTCTACCTTGTGTATTCCCTTTACGTATTTAAATGTTTCTATCATATCTCATCTATCTCGTCTTTTTTCCAAGCTATACATGTTAAGATCATTAAGCCTTTCCTGGTAACTTTTCTCCTTCAAGCCGTACACCATTTTAGTAGCCCTTCTCTGAACTCTCTCTAAGATGTCTATATCCTTCTGGAGATACGGTCTCCAGTACTGCACACAGTACTCCAAGCGAGGTCTCACCAGTGCTCTGTACAGTTGCATGAGCTCTTCCCTTTTCCTACTGCTAATACCTCTCCCTACACAACCAAGCATTCTGCCAGCATTTCCTGCTGCTCTATTACATTGACTACTTACCCTTACATCCTCTGCAATAATAACCCCTAAATCCCAACCCTCAGATGTTGAGGTTAGGACTGTATCAAATATTCTATATTCAATCTAGGAGAAGGTGGGGGAAGCCAGATATAATGATAGTGCATTTAGGGGGTAACGACATAGGGGATATTCTGGTTTTGGGGAAAAAAATTAAATTAATAAACCTTCATTTCTCTGGCAGATCGCGAGCAGTTAGGATTAAACAGCGATGGGGAAAGGGAATTTGTTTAAAGGGCACCGGTCTTAGTAAATTATGAAATACCAGCTAGCCTGCTAAGTTAGAGAGGAGAGGGTTGTGAATAAGCGGGGGTAGGTATATAACCCTGATTCAATTTACAGTCGCGATAAAAAGTCGGTATGTGTTTAAACGTTAATATTCTGTTTTTTGGGTTTTTTCTTTCAGAGCGGGCGAAGAGAGTATGGATCCTGGGACACTCCTATGTGCACTGGGCGGCTGTTCACGCTGTGGGCACAACGATGGGTGGGAGTGAACCTAGGGTTCAGCCTCACTAAAGCGGGCATTAGGTGGATAGGAAGGAGGGGTATGGGATGGCGCAGTTTTTAGGGGTAGCACAGGAATCTAGGAGAAGGTGGGGGAAGCCAGATATAATGATAGTGCATTTAGGGGGTAACGACATAGGGGCTATGACAACGATAGATTTGCAGAATAGGGTCCGGGAAACACTTAGGTGGTTCAGGAAGGAATGGCCGGATGTTCAGATAGTGTGGTCTAACGTAATTGCTATATTAGTGTGGAGGAACTGCAGGGAGCAGGGTGCAGGATACATCGTGAGAAAGAAGATAAACCAGGCAGCGAAAAAGATTATGCTGGAGATGGGAGGAAAGGTTCTAGAGCATCAGAACATAGTGACAAGGCAGGAGGAATTGTTTAGGGATGACGGCGTCCATTTGTCCGAAGCGGGGAACAACCTTTTCGTTGGCAACATCAAAGGGCTGATAAAGACCCTTGTGTAAGGTAAGTGAAAAGGTCACGGTCTTTTATTGGTGGCGGAAAAAGAGGGTCCTCATTTTTTGGTGGCGGTGAAATATGCAGCCCTGGCACGTGGAGAGGCGATAGAGGGGGAGGATCTGGGGGTCTGTGTGGTGGTTTGTGCGGCCAAACACAGGTGCCTCCTGGTTTGAAGATCCTCCCGGGCCTGCTATCTGCTATAAAGAGAGCAGCATGTGGTCGCGCTAGCTTAGCCACGTGGGGCCGGCCGCTATTTCTGGGCAATGCTGGTGGTTCATTGCGGTTGCCAGTGTTATCTGGCTGGATATATGGTACCAGTGTTATCTGGTGTTACCTATTCCAAGAAAGCGAGGATCGCTGATAATTCTGCCACAAAGGCAATGGTTTTTTGGCCTTGATTATAAATAAAAGACGTGACCTTTTCAAACCGCCAATACTTTTGTCATGTATTTTATTTATGGGGAGAGGGGGGGTGGGGGGATGGTTTGGGGGGTTGAAGGGAAGTATAGGTAACTTAAGAGAAAGGTAATGGTGGAAGAGAAATAAGGGTAAAATGCTTAATGTGCCCTGTGTATTTATATAGAGAACGAGGCTGTTTATATGTGCCCTGTGTATTTATATAGAGAACTGTTTATATGTGCCCTGTGTACAGTTGTGTTCAAAATTATTCAACCCCAATGCTGTAAAAGGTTTTAGGGAATTTAGTGTACATTTGTAATTGTATTCAGAATGAAATCCTACAAGGACTTTTTAAAGAACCATATGCAACTAAAATGACATTAATTGGTTTTGTAATACAGTAGTAAATGTTTCTTTTGTGAATTCTTCATTGACACAATTATTCAACCCCTTAAAGACTACCACTCTGAAGAACAGAGGTTCATTCAAGTGTTTTCAATCAGGTATTGAAAACACCTGTGGATGTCACGGAGCAGCAATAAAGCATAATAAGCACCAATTAGGCAGCTTTAAAATGACTGTGATACTCAGCTCCTTCTAGACATATACTGGGGTGGTTACAAACATGGTGAAGTCAAGAGAATGGTCCAGGAAGACAAGAGAAGAGGTGATTACTCTTCACAGGAAGGGCAATGGCTATAAGAAGATTGCAAAGATGTTAAACATACCAAGAGAGACCATAGGAAGCATCATTCGCAAATTCAAGGCAAAGGGCACTGTTGAAACGCTACCTGGTCGTGGCAGAAAGAAGATGCTGACTTCGACTGCTGTGCGCTACCTGAAGCGTAGAGTGGAGAAAAGTCCCCGTGTGACTGCTGAGGAACTGAGAAAAGATTTGTCAGATGTGGGTACTGAAGTTTCAGCTCAGACAATACGGCGCACACTGCGTAATGAAGGCCTCCATGCCAGAACTCCCAGGCGCACCCCCTTGCTGTCTCCAAAGAATAAGAGTCGACTGCAGTATGCCAAAAGTCATGTGGACAAAACACAGAAGTTTTGGGATAGTGTTCTGTGGACTGATGAAACAAAATTAGAACTGTTTGGGCCCATGGATCAACGCTATGTTTGGAGGAGGAAGAACAAGGCCTATGAAGAAAAGAACACCTTGCCTACTGTGAAGCATGGCGGGGGGGTCAATCATGCTTTGGGGCTGTTTTGCTTCTGCAGGTACAGGGAAGCTTCAGCGTGTGCAAGGCAGGGCCGGATTAATGTAGGGGCGGATGGAGCGGCAGCTCCAGGCCCCTTCCATTACATAGGCCCACAGCTGCCCCAAGAATAAGCTGCTGGCCGACAGGACACACACACACACAATCACTGCGCAGCTGGCAGGCCTGACACACGCAGACTGCAGCCGATGTAAAGGTGGATTATGTAGGATTATTGTGAGGAGCAGCCAGTAGGTGGCGCTGATCAGCTGCTGAGGGAGACACACTGGCTGCTCCTCCCCATCCTCCTATCAAGTCTTCCTGTTTCCAGCCGCGTGGAAGGGCAGTGAGGAAACACAGAGCCAACCAGCAGCCAGGGGGAAAGGCAAGATATTCCCCTATCATTCTCTTGGGATGAGCAGCGTTTCTTTTAACTTACTGAGCCCCCCACCCGCAGGCCCCCACCCCACAGCTCTCCTCTGATCTCACTTTGCAGGGAGGAGGAGGGGGCAGCATGCGGGGAGGGGGGGCAGCACACAGTGGAGACAGGGATTAAAGAGAAAGTGGGTCACACACAGAGAAATGAAAAAGGGGGTCACAGAAAAGGAAAGGGGGTCACTGAGAAAAGGAAAGAAATAAAAAAGAAGGGGTCACACAGGAAAGGGGGTCACAGAGAAAATGAAAGGTGGTCACACAGAGAAATGAAAAAGAAAGGGGGTCACAGAAATGGAAAGAAATGAAAAAGAAGGTCACACAGAAAAGGAAAGGGGGTCACAGAGAGAAATGAAAAGATAGGGGTCACAGAAATGAAAAAGAAAGTGGGTCACTGAGAAAAGGGGGTCACACAGAGAAATGAAAAAGAAAGGGGGTCACACGGAGAAATGAAAAAGAGGGGTCACACAGAAAAGGAAAGGGGTCACTGAGAAAAGGAAAGAAATAAAAAAGAAGGGGTCACACAGAAAAGGAAAGGGGGTCACAGAGAGAAAATGAAAGGTGGTCACAGAAATGAAAAAGAGGGTGTCACAGAAAAGGAAAGGGTCACTGAGAAAAGGAAAAATTAAAAAGAAGGGGGACACACAGAAAAGGAAAGGGGTCACAGAGAAAATGAAAGGGGGTCACACAGAAAATGAAAGGGGGGTCACACAGAAATGAAATAGAAGGGTCACACAGAGAAAAGGAAAGGGGGTCACACAGAGAAATTAAAAATAAAGGGGGTCACAGAGAAATGAAAAAGAAAGGGGGTCACAGAGAAATTAAAAAGAAAGGGGGTCACACAGAGAAATTAAAAATAAAGGGGGTCACAGAGAGATGAAAAAGAAAGGGGGTCACAGAGAAATGAAAAAGAAAGGGGGTCACAGAGAGGTCTCACAGTAAGTGGGATGAAAGAGGTCACAGAGAGAGAGAGGTCACACAGTGAGAGGGTCACACAGTGATCATAGAGATGTGACGGGTGAGCGAGCGAGAGTAAGGCTGGTGTCAGACTAGTGTGAGAGAGGACGTTCCTTCCACTCGACGCACCGTCTGGCCACCTTGCTGAGCGCAGTTAGTGCCCTCAGCGCTGCAAAGCTCGATCCTCTTATGGAGAATCGCGTTTTGCAGCCCCGTCAACGCGCATCCTAGCGCTTTGACGGAGAGGGCTGATGCACGGCTGCAGCATGTGCAAAATTCCTGCACGCGCAACAGCGTGTGGCTGGCCCCGTCGCAGCGTCTCAATGCTGTGACAGACGCCAGAAGGCACATCAGTATGGGTGCACATAGTGCGCTCGTCTGACGCCAGCCTAACCAGAAATGAGAGTCTACTAATTCACACTGCACATTGCTATGAGTTTTATTACTCTGGAGCTCTGTGATACATTAATGTGCCGTGTGTATGAGTGTATCACAGAGCTCCACAACAATAAAACTCACAGTAATGTGTAGTGTATTTGAGCATTAGTTTTATTGCTGTGGATTCTGTGATATGTTCATCTGTGAATAGATTAACCATTACTTCTCTGTAAGACAATTTTGCTGCCGCTGAAGACTGCCTAATTGTTGCGAACTGCACCATATTTCTCTGTCTATTCGGCAGTATTTGGTGATTTGACAGTTTAGTTGGCACTTGTTGCCTCAGTATCTAAAAATAGGCCCAACAAAATCCTCAGCACCAGGCCCATGATACCCTTAATCCGGCCCTGGTGCAAGGTACCATGAATTCTCTTCAGTACCAGGAGATATTGGATGACAATGTGATGCAGTCCGTCACAAACCTGAGGTTTGGGAGACGTTGGACCTTTCAACAGGACAATGATCCCAAGCATACCTACAAGTCCACTAGAGCATGGTTGCAGATTAAAGGCTGGAACATTTTGGAGTGGCCATCGCAGTCACCTGACTTAAATCCGATTGAGAACCTCTGGTGGGACTTAAAGAAAGCAGTTGCAGTGCACAAGCCTAAGAATGTGACTGAACTGGAGACTTTTGCCCATGACGAATGGGCGAAGATACCCGTAGATCGCTGCAAGACACTTGTGTCAAGCTATGCTTCACGTTTAAAAGCTGTTATAACTGTAAAAGGATGTTGTACTAAGTACTAAGATTGAATGTCACTTGGGGGATGAATAAAACTGATAATGATGTGAGCACAGAAAAGACATTTGTGGTTATTTCATTATAAATGTTATGTTATATTTGTCTGACCTACACGTGCCTCTTTGATTTAATTGTAAGCAAGATGACTGAATGATCAAAATCAATGTCAAACTGGCCAAAACACTCAATTTCAGTGGGGGTTGAATAATTTTGAATACAACTGTATTTATAGAGAACGAGGCTGTTTATATGTGCCCTGTGTATTTATATAGAGAACGAGGCTGTACGTGTATAGCATATCTCCTCCAGGTCACATAATATATACAGCCTCATTCTCTATATAAATACACAGGGTATACAACTGTCACACCGGGCACGCATTGCGGCAGCCCGGGGGACGCTTGTCACCCTGCCCCCCAGCCCAGTCCGCCCCTGTATACAACCCTTTTTATATATATATATATATATACAAACGTTTATATATATACAGCCCCTTTCTCGATCTAAACACACTGAGCATAAATGTATACAGTCTATATATCAGGGTACATATACACCTCATTCCTCGCTCTCCATATAACACACAATATATACACACAGCTTCCATGCCTCCATATAGCACACCAGACATATACGCAGCCTCACTCCCTGTACAACACACAGTATATTTGGCCTTTCCAATCATACCCAACATCACTATGGAGGTTATTCAGAGAACACCAATATGTGACTGACATTTCGGTGCTCTCTCTCGTTCCCCACCCTGCGTTGAATTCAGCATGCACCGCAGGGTCTCTGGAGTGCAGGGAAAACCCGCCGCAAACCCACAGAACACACACCAAAAACCTGCCGGTACCGCCGCAAAAACAACGTCAAACATGTCGGGAAAAGCCGCCGAGCCGCCGATCACAGCGCAAAGCAGCTGCCAGAAAAATCCAACAAGCAGACGAACGGGGTATAAAACCCCCCAAAAAAACAATACACTGGAAAGTTTCAAAATTGAAACACTGTTTGCAAAAAACTACTGAAGGGAAATACCTGGAATTTACATATAAGATCCAATGAATGATAATAAAAAGGGCTGTTACAGAAAAAAAAAACCTTTAAAAAAAAAAAAGGGGCAAAAAAATTGCAGAAAAATGCCTACGAGATCCTAAAAAAAAACCTATAAATAAAGAGACTCTTTACTGCAGAATAAAATAATAAACGGTTTATTAGATATTGAATTATAACGGGAATATTTTTAACATTGAAGCCTATGGGATTCGCCTGAATAAACCTGCCGAATGAAACCACCGAATGGCAGGGCATTTTGGCAACTTTTCTCTGCTGTTCGGTGTCTCTGAATAGATTCACTGCCGCTGCACAAACTGCCTGCTTTCTGAATAGCCGAATGGCCCCGACATGTCACCGTATGGGGAAATTCCCTGTTTGGTGACATTTTGGGGCCAGATTGGCTCTCTCTGAATAACCCCTTAAGTACTTAAAGGAACACTCTAATCAAACCCTTCCCCCCCCCCGTTTGTTTACATTAAACTATCACTATCCCCTCACTAACTAGGTAGGGATTATTTTTCTTTTGTAACTGTAATACTTACCCTAAAGTCCACTTGTTTCCAGCGGCGTATTTTTTTTTTTTTATATATACTCCCCTCCCTCCTCTTCCGCTCCCGTCCTTCTTGCTTTCACTTGCCTTCTGGTTTACGTGAGAAGCGCGCATGCGCGCCTCTCACGTAAGCCAGCCAATTGGCAGGCTTCCTCCCGGCTCCATCTGCTGAGGATTAGTGCTGCGCGCAAGAGGATGCGCGCAACACTAATCCTCAGGCTGCCGCCAGCTACTGTGGCGAGTTGGAGACGTCATCGTGCTGAAAGCTGAAAGCGCGATGACGTCTCCTACTCGGCAATAGTCGGCAGAAGCAGGAAATATGAATCCCGCTCTGCTGACTGACAGATGGGAGGGCGGAGTAAACTCCTCCGCGTCTCTCAGCTGTTTTCAGCTTTTTCAGCTGATCTGCTGAGCGGAGGGAGGGGGACAGAGGGGGAAATACTCCGGGCATCATGACCACCTAAAAAAGCTTAGGTGGTCATGTTGCCTAGAGTATCCCTTTAAGTAGTGTGTAAAAATAAAAAGATGAAGTACAGTTAAAAGATCTTTTTTTGTTCTAAAAGCAGCGGCATTGTCCCCCCCCCTTATAAAATTAACAATGCTGCTGCACTAACTCATTTATTTTTTTATATATATTTAAATTGATTTTAATATAATTATTTAAATAAAGTAATTATTATATAAAAATATATTAAGTAAATACATTTTAATAAAATATTGCATTTTGATATAACATTACTTTAATAAATAATATGTTAAATATAATATTTTTTTTGTTTTATCGCCATGGAGCTCTGTGATATGCTCATACACACTGCACATTACTGTGAGTTTTATTGCTGTGTAGCTCTGTGATACGCTCATACACACTGCACATTACTGTGAGTTTTATTGCTGTGGAGCTCTGTGATACAGTAATGTGCAGTGTGTATGAGCGTATCACAGAGCTCCACAGCAATAAAACTCACAGTAATGTGCAGTGTGTATGAGTGTGAGTTT
This sequence comes from Leptobrachium leishanense, assembly GCA_009667805.1. Lineage (NCBI taxonomy): Eukaryota > Metazoa > Chordata > Amphibia > Anura > Megophryidae > Leptobrachium > Leptobrachium leishanense. The sequence continues at coordinate 41,446 of RXON01004709.1, read as the reverse complement.
TATTGCTGTGGAGCTCTGTGATACGCTCATCCAACAGTTAGTTGGATGGAAATCGGGGACCATCACACGGATGACCAGGATAACGGGCCAGCCTGGGGATCAAGCAAAGCGATGCTACTCTAACGTGAGTGATGCAACGTGCACTGCTTTCCTTTTCATCCATGTGTGAAAATTCATGTAGGCACTTAGAGAGGCCCCAGAGACATTGGCACCCAGAAGCTCCAGAGACATCAGCAAATAGGCCACAGAGAGGCACCAGTGGCCCCCTTGAGACCCTAGAGGGACCCCAGGAGCCCCCCCCCAGAGACCCAAGTGGCCCAGAGGCATACCAGGGATAGTTCAGGCTCCCCAAAGTCTGCTGAAGAGCGCCGATCTGAATCCCAGATTACTAAAAAAAAAACTTTGCTCTTTTTTATAAAGGCACTAAGTAGACTATTCCACGCTCTGCTGAGCAACCTGAGCTCACACACTGACACGGCGGCGGCGCAAACAGTCAGTGAAGTGCTGTGATTTGAACCCGCTCGCTCCACCATGACTAGAGAGACAGATGGAAAGAGGTTGGGCCAACACAGATGACCACGATCAAGGAAAGCGACACTACTGTAACGAGATTGATGCAACGAGCACGGCTTTCCATCCATGTTATGAAAATTCATGTAGGCACCTAGAGACACCAAGAGGTCCCAGGGTCCCGAGGTCTGCTTAAGAGCGCCAAACTACAGAAAAAAAACCTTCAAGGAAATCACATCAGCGTGGGACCCCAGACGGAGTGGGGAGTATCGGTGGGAGGGAGGCTTGAGCAGGGAACATCTTCCTCGCATGAGAGTGAAACGAGAGGATGCTCTCTGCATGTCCTTCGCGTACAAGTGGTTAAGAAAAAGAAACTCCCCCGTTAGGTTTAATAAGTGTAACAGATCAATACCGCTTCCTAGCCGGACCCCCGTGTTCTCCCCAGCAAACTCTTGTGCCTTCCTCCAGTACGTTAGATGAAGCTTAAGGTCCAGAACATAGGGATGCACCGATACCACTTTTCTAAGACCGAGTACAAGTACTGATACTTTTATTTTATGTCATGTGACCGCTTTCCAATAAGAACAGACCTCATATAAAAATGCCCCCAGTTCACATGTATATACCCCCCCGAGATATAAATATACAGAATGCCCCCAGCCCTCATGGATATTGCCCCAGCTCATATGGATATTGCCCCAGCTCATATCGATATTCCCCCAGCGCTCACCTATACGCTGGGGAAGCTGGCCGCGTTCATGAAAAGCACGCGGCCAGCGTTCCCCTCCGGTGGCAGCGATACTCACCCGTCTGAAGGCCCGGTCGCGCTGCTGTGATGCGTTCAAGTGGCTGCCGGGCACATCTGTGATGCACAGAAGCGGCCACGTGATCGCATCTGTGCATCACAGATGTGCCCGGCAGCCACTTGAATGCAGCACAGCAGCGCGACCGGACCTTCAGACGGGTGAGTATCGCTGCCGCCAGAGGGGAACGCTGGCCGCGCGCTTTTCATGCACGCAGCCGGCTTCGCCAGCCCCGCATACACCGGCAAGCCGGCCCAGCGCTGGCTTCCGGAATCGGGGGGGGGGGTGTATCAGGCCATTTGCATGAGTACCAAGTACTCGTGCAAACGGCAGTATCGGCACCAATACTAGTATCGGTGCATCCCTACCGGAACATGTAGAGAACGTTGCTAACATCCCACAGAAATAAGACGAGGCTGCAGATCTAGAGGTTTTCCGGGTCAAAATGGAGCTGGTTTTATTGGGGACAGGCACAGATATTTATGCAATCAAACATATGATATTTACAAATACAAAACCTCCCCTAGAAAATGTTATGAGGGTTTCTGATGTTACTGCTCCTCCTGCTTCATTTGGGACATAATTAGACTAGGACAATTAAACATTTGAGCAACATTCCTAGACAATACAGGACAATGACAGTCGTGGATGGTAAACAAGATTACAGTCTAACACATCAGATAATCCTCTTTGTCAGGCAAACACTGCCCCATTAACAAAACTATTCAAATATACAGCAGATATCAACAGATAGACAATAACGTTATTCATACATAACACAGATTACACACACACCCTGCACCCCCTACAGGCACAGAGTGATTTCAGCATAAGAGAGGGCAGGGAAATACTATAGAACATTAGGCCTGCACCTCCCAAATACATGTCCAGGCCCATGTACCCAAAGTACAAAGTGACACACATCACAATGAGTTTTCTCTCTCAGTTGTAACGTCCAGAAAATGGCAACGACATTATACGCCTGTATGAATTTATTATTCAGTCGGTAGAAACTATTCAGGATGGAAGGGGTTAAGTTTATACGATGTTATGAAACCTAAATATAAACAATAGGATATTGTAATGCTCTACCGGGAGGGTTTGTACGGTTTTTGTGGATCTTGGGCAGACGGTAATAAGTCGCTGCTGCTAGTGCTGATGGTAATAGCGCTTTCCTTGCTTTTTCACTGATCACACCCAAGTCTCGGCCGCTCTGGAGCAAAGCTTGCAATTCTACAGGGAAATTAGTCAAGGGATTCCTGGGTAGTCGTTGGTATGTGGTGCGATCTTCTAAAATGAGCCCGGTCCATCGCCACCACATTTCCTCCTTTATCTGAGGGTTTAATGATGAGATCTTTATTTCCGGCCAAATCTCTTAAAGCTCGTTTATCAGGATTTGACATGTTGTTGTTCTGATGAGGTGGGGGAGGGGAGTCAGACGGATGGATCGCTTCAATGGTATCAGTCACCACATTGACAAACGTTTCAACGTGGTGATATTCTCTAATAGTGGGGGTGAAAGTGCTCTTCAAGGAGCATCTAGGGATCGAGGAAAGAGTAGATTCATTCTCTTCCAGTAATGATACCAGATCTTCACATTCTATTCTTGTTCAGTTAAATTCATCGGGTTTGCTTTTATCTTTTTCAGATGAAACTTATGTTAAGGCCGACTTCCTAGCACAGAAACTGATGTCCTTAACGCATTGGGGGGTGAAGGGACAAAGGACAAACCTTTGCTCAGAAGGGTCTTGTGGTGTTTAGTCGAGGGAAAAGAGGAGAAGTTAACAATCTTCGTGTCTATCTCCGTATTGTTTGTTTTCCCCTCCCCCCTCTCCGAGTAGGGCTTGTACGGCCTCTCGTTTGGGATGTTTCTATCTGGGGGCCCTGGTCTAAAAAAGAAACCTCCCTTCTTTTCAAAATGCCCCTTGTTGGGGGGGGGGTCATGTTCGGAGTCTGATGGATCATATTCTGGAGTCTGATGGATCATATATCAGAGTTTCTCCTCAGACTTCTATTGAATTTGGGATAAACCAAACCATTTTTATAATCCCTGGTGTGAGCGCTCCCAGCACTGGCCATTGAATAATCAGCCCCCAAATGCATCAAACCCTGGTATCTCCTGGTGAGATACTGGTTTGAGGGGCCGTTTCTTGCTTTCCCATCACCGCGGACCCACGAAGGGCCATTTCCTCACAATGCTATGACTGAGTCCTCATTTAGGATCTGTAGTACATGGGTGAAGTCCTTTAGAGTGTCCTCTCCATAGGGTATATAGAAAGTGCCTCTATATGTCTAAGTGTGGTAAAAACGCGGACATAGGCCACAGAGACCTTTTAACCCTTTGTTTGTTGTTTTTTACTTGGTTACTAATAAAAGTTACTTTTTACTATTGTTTATATTCATGTTTCAGGGTTACCCCCTTTTCTTGTCCAGTGCCGGGTACTGATTGTGATAATATCCATTGGGGGGGGCATCATTATTGCTCTCGCTCTCCTATCCTGCCTTAACACTAAACCATATTACTTTATTTTTATGTTTTGAAACCTAACCCACATTCATGGCATGAAACTGGCTTTGCTCCGGTCACGTCCCAGGCCGGCGGTACACGGCGCCCGGCAGCGTCCTGCTTGCTGGTCAGGCGCTGAGTGAAGAGCAAGATTGCGGTGGGCACGTGAGACATGGGGGGCGGGGCACGGCTTGATGATAAGGCACTTGCCGAGTTTAAGACCTAGCGTCTCATTCACTCCAGTGCCCTGACGTGGTTCTCACATCCCTCAGTGCTTTCTATTATATTGCTATCGCTCGGTGTACCAACTAGACTATTCCTGACGAACCCACTCAGTGTACCAATCTGGCGATTCCTGACAAACCTGCTCTGTGTACCAACTTGGCGATTTCTAATCAACCTGCTCGGTGTACCAACTTGGCGATTCATGACGAACTCGCCCTGTGTACCGTTTTTGGCATACAGCTGACAACCTCTCCTGGTACTAAGACCCCTGCTATCCTGAGTAAGTGTCTTGTTGTATTTGGGTATCTGTTAACCCTTACTGGGTACATGTCATTCTGTTCCCTAAATAGAGGTAGCTTTATCTACCATCTGAGGATCAGAGGGGGTAGTTAGAATATTGTGTATAGGGACCAGCACCATAGACCCTAGGAGGAATCATGACAGCTCCCCTATGAGATAACGTGTCGATACAGATTTGATTTAGAGGTAAATTATTTTGCACGTCATTTCTTATCAAGACGAGTTTATTCACGTTTAAAGACACAGTAACTTTCTCCATAGCCATCTCCCGTACTGAGCACATACCTTTCATGTATGACCTCACATGGAGATAACATACACCATTGGTTCTGAAACATCTCACCCTCTCAGTACACACAAACTGTGCATCAGCTGTGTGTAAATTTGTGCGTCTCTTAGGAGCTGCCTTTCCCAGATTCAGGACACACACAAAGGGGTTCTCTCCTGAATGATTCCATGAGATGATCATAAACATACTATCTCTACCAATTTGTCTCCTGTATGAATGCTCTCATGTATATCATGGAATGTAACCATCTATTGCGCTAAAACATCTTCCCCCAATCAGACCATTCAAACAGCTTCTCTCCCATATAAACTATATTATACAGAAACACGCGGCTTTGTTTATCTGGAGAACTGTTTTAAAATGGGTGGCTTCTCTCCTGTGTGAGTCCGCACATGTGCAGTAAGAGTACTCTTTGAACTAAAACATTTCCTACATTCAGTACATGCAAATGACTTATCTCCTGTATGAATCCGCTCATGTTTAGTAAGATTACTCTTGAAACTAAAACATTTCCCACAATCAGAACATGCAAACGGCTTCTCTCCTGTATGAATTCTATCATGTGCAGTAAGAGTACTCTTTGATCTAAAACATTTCCCACATTCAGAACATGCAAAAGGCTTCTCTCCCGTATGAATTCTCTCATGTAGAGTAAGCTCATCCTTTCTTTTAAAATATTTCCCACATTCAGAACATGCAAACGGATTCTCTCCTGTATGAAATCTTTCATGTATAGTAAGATCACACTTTGATCTAAAACATTCCTCACATTCAGAACATGCAAACGGCTTCTCTCCTGTATGAATTCTCTTATGTACAGTAAGATTAGCCTTTCTTCTAAAACATTTCTCACATTCAGAACATGCAAACAGCTTCTCTCCTGTATGAATTGTCTCATGTTTAGTAAGATCACTCGTTGTTCTAAAACATTTCCCACATTCAAAGCATGCAAACGGCTTCTCTCCTGTATGAAGCCTCTCATGTCTAGTAAGCTCATCCTTTCTTCTAAAACATTTCTCACATTCAGAACATTCAAATGGCTTCACTCCTGTATGAAGTCTCTCATGTATAGTAAGCTCATCCTTTCTTCTAAAACATTTCTCACATTCAGAACATGCAAACGGCTTCACTCCTGTATGAATTCTCTCATGTAGACAAAGCTTATCCTTTCTTCTAAAACATTTCCCACATTCAGAACATGCAAAAGGCTTCTCTCCTGTATGAATTGTCACATGCTTAGTAAGCTCACTTTTTTCTCTAAAACATTTCACACATTCAGAACATGCAAACGGCTTCTTTCCTACGTGAACTCTGTGTTTACCAAGACTTTCATTTACGCTAAAACATTTCTCACTGTCAGAGCACAGAAATTTCCAAGATGACAGTCCTAGATTCTCTGGTTCTTTTGGCTTTTCTGAGGAGTGTAAAGTTTCATCCTTGATTATTATTTCTTCTTGCTCTTCTGACAGAGGCTTCATGAGGTTTTCCTCAACACATGGCATTGGTTCTTCAAAAGAAATTCCTGAAGACATTTTAGGACTTTTCTGTCTCCTGGGGGGAAAAAAAATTATTTACACGGTCACCAAACCAAAACGCAGCCATGTCAAAATTCCCTTTATGCTGGCATGGGTTTCCAGGAATTTCTTTACGATTAAAAGTAAATGTTTCTTGAAGCCAGAGTCCCTCAACTCATACTAAAAAGGTACAAATGGTCTTACATTGAGACATATGGAAATGAGATTTTACCCTACACCAGGTGAATTCTCTGTATAGAGAGGTTGCTCTGATTTAGCAGATAGTATAAAGTTGGATGAGAAAAATCAGGATATATTTAATATGTAATATCACCTGGTCTGACAATCCGTATCTATTAAATATAAATCAGATAAGGCTGCACAAAATACCTTTTTTGGTTTTAATGATAAAATCCACAGGAACAAAATACTTTTCTATCAACAGGAGCAAATGAATGTCTCCTTAAATCTGCAAAATATAAAACAACCAAACACAGAGGGTTAAACACAAGTGCTTTTCCTTTCCGCCCATTTCCCTTCCATTTCACTGAAAATACACTGCATTCACTATTCACAGTATGTTCACTGTATTTTGCGGAAATTCAAGTCGCCAAAGCAGTTATAAGACGTTGGTGAAAAGCACCGAATTGGCCTTGTTGAGTTTCACCAAACTGAATTTTTTTTTTTACCGATATGAGGTTAAAGCAATAAAAATGTAGTAAAAAAAATGTGTGTAGGACCCAGGCATATTATATATCCTTTTTTTAGGCAGATTCATAATATATCATCATTATTATTATTGTTGTAGTGCTGGCTTAAAACTGTGCTCTAATGGACTATGGCTGCCACTAGAGGGAGGTAGTGCTGAAGACATTGTGGACTAAGCTGGACAAAGCAGACTTCATCTCCCAGCACCCTTTGCGTGAGGACAGGAAGTGGGTTCAAGGAGTGGAGGATATAGAGCAGCAGCCTCGTGTTTGGCGCGGAGTGTGAGCGGAGTAACGAGAGGTATAGGACGCACGCTGAAATCGTCAAGGATCACAACCAGGCCAGAGTGCGGACGCTGCTTATTCGTGCTGGAGATCGAGACGGAGATTGTGCTGTCAATTACATACTCAGCCCCGAGAGATTTGGAGGACAAGCTGGTTCCGGTAGGACCTTGAGTTAAGAGGCCACGACGATCTAATGGGAGTGCAGGCGGATCGTTGTTCCAGTTGCGGAGATTCGGCAAGCGGGGATCAGATTCGTTGGCACAGAGTCCCAGTTCAGTTGCGGAGAAAGATCCTTTGGTCGAGACATCGAGTGCTGGACAGTTCGTTCGACGGATGGGTGAGAGGACTCCAGGCCCACGGTTCCGAAACGAAAACACACGCTTGTTGTATTGCTTCAATTTACAGGGCACCAACGGTGACTAGTCGAAGATTGCTCTTTTCGTTCACTAGCCAGTTGAACACAGTACCTGGGTACCCTAGACAACACATACAGTTGTGTTCAAAATTATTCAACCCCCACTGAAATTGAGTGTTTTGGCCAGTTTGACATTGATTTTGATCATTCAGTCATCTTGCTTACAATTAAATCAAAGAGGCACGTGTAGGTCAGACTAATATAACATAACATTTATAATGAAATAACCACAAATGTCTTTTCTGTGCTCACATCATTATCAGTTTTATTCAACCCCCAAGTGACATTCAATCTTAGTACTTAGTACAACATCCTTTTACAGTTATAACAGCTTTTAAACGTGAAGCATAGCTTGACACAAGTGTCTTGCGGCGATCTACGGGTATCTTCGCCCATTCGTCATGGGCAAAAGCCTCCAGTTCAGTCACATCCTTAGGCTTGCGCACTGCAACTGCTTTCTTTAAGTCCCACCAGAGGTTCTCAATCGGATTTAAGTCAGGTGACTGCGATGGCCACTCCAAAATGTTCCAGCCTTTAATCTGCAACCATGCTCTAGTGGACTTGGAGGTATGCTCGGGATCATTGTCCTGTTGAAAGGTCCAACGTCTCCCAAGCCTCAGGTTTGTGACGGACTGCATCACATTGTCATCAAATATCTCCTGGTACTGAAGAGAATTCATGGTACCTTGCACACGCTGAAGCTTCCCTGTACCTGCAGAAGCAAAACAGCCCCAAAGCGTGATTGACCCCCCGCCATGCTTCACAGTAGGCAAGGTGTTCTTTTCTTCATAGGCCTTCTTCTTCCTCCTCCAAACATAGCGTTGATCCATGGGCCCAAACAGTTCTAATTTTGTTTCATCAGTCCACAGAACACTATCCCAAAACTTCTGTGGTTTGTCCACATGACTTTTGGCATACTGCAGTCGACTCTTCTTATTCTTTGGAGACAGCAAGGGGGTGTGCCTGGGAGTTCTGGCATGGAGGCCTTCATTACGCAGTGTGCGCCGTATTGTCTGAGCTGAAACTTCAGTACCCACATCTGACAAATCTTTTCTCAGTTCCTCAGCAGTCACACGGGGACTTTTCTCCACTCTACGCTTCAGGTAGCGCAAAGCAGTCGAAGTCAGCATCTTCTTTCTGCCACGACCAGGTAGCGTTTCAACAGTGCCCTTTGCCTTGAATTTGCGAATGATGCTTCCTATGGTCTCTCTTGGTATGTTTAACATCTTTGCAATCTTCTTATAGCCATTGCCCTTCCTGTGAAGAGTAATCACCTCTTCTCTTGTCTTCCTGGACCATTCTCTTGACTTCACCATGTTTGTAACCACACCAGTAAATGTCTAGAAGGAGCTGAGTATCACAGTCATTTTAAAGCTGCCTAATTGGTGCTTATTATGCTTTATTGCTGCTCCGTGACATCCACAGGTGTTTTCAATACCTGATTGAAAACACTTGAATGAACCTCTGTTCTTCAGAGTGGTAGTCTTTAAGGGGTTGAATAATTGTGTCAATGAAGAATTCACAAAAGAAACATTTACTACTGTATTACAAAACCAATTGATGTCATTTTAGTTGCATATGGTTCTTTAAAAAGTCCTTGTAGGATTTCATTCTGAATACAATTACAAATGTACACTAAATTCCCTAAAACCCTTTACAGCATTGGGGGTTGAATAATTTTGAACACAACTGTAGGTATCTCATCGATGGTGACTTATTTTACGAATTTACCAGCCTGTTTTGCACACTTTACACATGGTTACTATCAACGTATTTTTATATATGTCTATTTTAGAAGGATTGTGCTGTATGTGTGCGCGTGCTCTGTATATAATGGTGTGTGCTGTATGTGAATGTGTGTGCGTGCTCTGTATATAACGGTGTGTGCTGTATGTGTGCGCGTGCTCTGTATATAACGGTGTGTGCTGTATGTGTGCGCGTGCTGTGTATATAACGGTGTGTGCTGTATGTGTGCGTGTGCTCTGTATATAACGGTGTGTGCTGTATGTGTGCGCGTGCTCTGTATATAACGGTGTGTGCTGTATGTGTGTAATATTCAGTGGGGGGTTGTGAGATGGTGTTGGATCGTTTACCTTTTTTTCAGGTTCGAGACTCAGCTTCTCACACACACCATCTCCTGCAGCACACAGGGGGAGGGGTGCGCTCTGATGACATCACAGCTCATGTGACTGGCTGCAGGGCACACGTGGTGCTGGGGGAGGGGAATGGCGGACACTGAGCTGTGAGGTGGCTGGATCCAGCACTGAGGGACAGGGAGGGAGACACAGCACTGTGATCAGGCCATTCATTAACCCTTTGTGTCCTGAGCCCTGTGAGGCGGCAGATCCAGCTGGTGAATCCAGAGAGGAGATCCAGGCTGAGGGTCCTGGGAGTGAGCGGCTTCTTGTAAGTAAATGCATATATTGCTGATTATAAGCTGTATCCGCTGTATAATGATGTGTGTGAATTCAGCAATGAAATGTCTCCCAGCCATGGGAATAAGGCGGCGCTTAGTCTATAAGAAGCTCCTGTGTGACAATCACCCCCTGCAGGGCCACAATCACTGATATGGAGCTTTCTGGTAGGAAATGGGTTAATGTGCTGTCATTGAACGAGTTGGTAACTGTCCCCAATTTTTTGGGACTTGCTGCCTGGGTTTTTACTTGGTGTCCTGGGGGTTAATATTTCAGGTTTAGCTCCTGGTGGTCTAGGGAAGCCGCCCCCATACTGAATGAGCACAGCCTCCCCCCTCTAGGCTACTAGCGGAGGGGGTCACAAAGCACCTGTGTGTTCCCGGGGGGGGGGGACAGGCACTTTACAGTTGAAACCCTTTAACTGCTGAACTATTTCACACACACCCTTCGTGTGCTTAGCTCATTGTCACAATTTTGCAAATTATGTTTAAATACGATTTAAGGCTTATTTTTTATTACAGGACCCAGACATATTATATATTTCGTTTTTTCTCAGCAGATTCAGCACGTCATTAATATGGAGTCTATTCAGAATGCAGTTGTTAAATTTCTGTGTATTTCAGCTCAATTCAGCGATTTGCGTATTGTTGAAATTTCAGTGAATTCGCCATTTATTGAATGTTCATCGTATTTCACCGAAAATGGAGTCGCTGAAGCAGTTATTGGACATTGGCGAATAGCGACGAATTGACCGTTGCAAATTACAACGAATGGGGAAAAAAAATAGTAAAAATCAGTAAAGATACACTATATTGCCAAAAGTATTCGCTCACCCATCCAAATAATCAGAATCAGGTGTTCCAATCACTTCCATGACCACAGTTGTATAAAATCAAGCACCTAGGCATGCAGACTGTTTTTACAAACATTTGTGAAAGAATGGGTCGCTCTCTGGAGCTCAGTGAATTCCAGCGTGGAACTGTGATAGGATGCCACCTGTGCAACAAATCCAGTCGTGAAATTTCCTCGCTCCTAAATATTCCACAGACAAATGTCAGCTGTATTATAAGAACGTGGAAGTGTTTGGGAACGACAGCAACTCAGCCACGAAGTGGTAGGCCACGTAAATTTACGGAGCGGGGTCAGCGGATGCTGAGGCGCATAGTGCGAGGAGATCGCCAACTTTCTGCAGAGTCAATCGCTGCAGACCTTCAAACTTCATGTGGCCTTCAGATTAGCTCAAGAACAGTGCACAGAGAGCTTCATGGAATGGGTTTCCATGGCCGAGCAGCTGCATTCAAGCCATACATCACCAAGTGCAATGCAAAGCGTCGGATGCAGTGGTGTAAAGCACGCCGCCACTGGACTCTAGAGCAGTAGAGACGCGTTCTCTAGAGTGACGAATCGCGCTTCTCCATCTGGCAATCTGATGGACGAGTCTGGGTTTGGCAGTTGCCAGGAGAACGTTACTTGTCTGAATGCATTGTGCCAAGTGTAAAGTTGGGGGGGGGTTATGCTGTGGGGTTGTTTTTCAGGAGCTGGGCTTGGCCCCTTAGTTCCAGTGAAAGGAACTCTGAATGCTTCAGCATACCAAGACATTTTGGACAATTCCATGCTCCCAACTTTGTGGGAACAGTTTGGAGCTGGCCCCTTCCTCTTCCAACATGACTGTGCACCAGTGCACAAAGCAAGGTCCATAAAGACATGGATGACAGTCTGGTGTGGATGAACGTGACTGGCCTGCACAGAGTCCTGACCTCAACCCGATAGAACACCTTTGGGATGAATTAGAGCGGAGACTGAGAGCCAGGCCTTCTCGTACAACATTAGTGTGTGACCTCACAAATGCGCTTCTGGAAGAATGGTCAAAAATTCCTATAAACACACTCCTAAACCTTGTGGACAGCCTTCCCAGAAGAGCTGAAGCTGTTATAGCTGCAAAGGATGGAGCGACGTCATATTGAACCCTATGGATTAGGAATGGGATGTCACTTAAATTCATATGCGAGTCAAGGCAGGTGGGCAAATACTTTTGGCTATATAGTGTATGTCTAAATAAAAAAAACGGTCCTTTAAAATATAATAAAAAGGTCTTGTACAGAAAAGTAAAAATCTAGGAATGATCATGATCAAATTAAAATTTGGGACCGATACCGAAAATGCACGGTGAGCTTGGCCAAAAACCGATACAGAAAATGAGTTTCTATATATGACTATATATACATACAGGGTTATTCAAAGAGATCTGAATGGCTTCTGAAAGGGAATCGGATGCTGAAAATCAGTGTTCGGTTCCCTTTCTTGGCCATTCGGCTATTCAGAGAGCAGGCAATACGCCAAATCCTGGCGAATTGCCTGCACATACGGTGCCTGTTCGAGGGCAGTGAAATCCCCATAAAAAAGCACTGCTTCGGCTATTCAGAGAACACAAACCAGCAGTGAAAGGTTCCCGAAATGCCCTGCCATTCGGTGGTTTCATTCGACGGGTTTATTCAGGTGAATCCCATAGGCTTCAATGTTAAAAATATTCCCGTTTTAATTCAATATCTAATAAACCGTTCATTATAAAATTCTGCAGTAAAGAGTCTCTTTATTCATAGATTTTTTTTTCTAGGATATTTTAAGCATTTTTCCGGATTTTTTTCTCTGTTCTGTAACAGCCCTTTTTATTATCATTCATTGGATCTTATATGTAAATTTCAGACATTTTCGCTCAGTAGTTTCTTTGCAAACAGCGTTTCGCTTTTCAAACATTCAAGCAAACTCTTTTGCTAATTTATTCAATGCCTTCATCTGCGGTGTCTGCTTTTTCCGGCGGCTGCGCTGCGTGTGATTGGCTCCTGTTCGGGATTTTCCGGCATCTTCGGCGGGTTAACCCAGATGTTTTTGCTGGTTTTTCGGCGTGCATTAGCCAGGTTTTCAGCAGCTTTTCGGCAGCTTTTCCCTGCACTTTGACAGCCCTGTGGTGCTTGCTGAATACACCGCAGAGTCGCCGAAATGGGAAAGCCGATTCGCACCGAATTGAAGAGAACGAAATGTCACCGAACGTGCGGTGACTTTTCTAATCTCTTTGAATTACCCTGTCACTGTGTATACATGTGTCTGGTGTGTGTAATATAAATATACATAATGATCCAAAATAAAAATTTTGGAACGAAACCAGAAATGACTTTTTTCCCCAACAATTTATTTTAAGATAGTTTTTTTTGCATAAATGTATTAATACTAGACTTTTTTTATTAAATTAATATCATGAATTTAAATTAATCCACATTAGAATGTTTAAGATATTTTTGTCCTACACATCCCAGCAATTCAGAGAACTCTGCAACTATAAAGTTTATTATTTGTTGTGTGGAGGCTTTTAACGTAAGTGGGTAGACATATATCTATAATGGCTCGGATGGAGCCTAAACATCAGTCTGTTTCTCTTAATCGATTTTTTTTTTTTTTAAGTGCAGACACCGCTGGCAGGACGTAAGTGATAAACCAATTTTTCCTTGTCACTGAGAGGCCAGAGGTTACTGCTTGCTCTGATAACGTGGTTCATGCAGGTAACCCTTTGTGTGCAGAAATAAATGTGTAGCAGCTCCTTTCCAATTACAATTATCTCCAGCTAAGCAGCATTGAAAGCGTGCACGCTCAGGGTCAGCAATTTTCGGCTGACTGTTTCGACTGGTGTTTTGCTTTCTTGCCGAAACCGATAACCCCATTATCGGCAGAATCTATGGCCGAAATATCGGTGCATCCTTGTAAAAATCTTTTTTTTTTTTTTTAAAGAAAAATTGAACTTTAGCCCTTTGCTGCCGGGTGATTTGTGGCCGCCGATGGGGTGTACTAGTACACCCCACTTGCCGGCTGCTGCTGTGAGCCCCTCCTCTGGCCCGCCTAGCAACTGACGCTCGGCACATGTCATTGGCTGAAAGGGGGTGGCCTGAGTTCAAGATGTCCCGCGGAAAGCTATATAATGCAAGCTAGCGCAATCATCGATGTGATAACGGGTTTAGTGTTAGTAATGTAATATGGGGTTGTCATGGAACTGACATAACGCTCCCCGCTTCAACCCCAAGACTTTTATTCCCATGGCGAAAACTAGGGATGCACCGATACCACTTTTTAAAGACAGAGTACGAGTACCGATACTTTTTAAAAGTACTCCCCAATACCGAGTACCGATACTTTTATTTAATGTCATGTGACGCTTTCCAATAAGAACAGACCTCATATAAAAATGCCCCCAGCTCAAATGTATATTTCCCCCGAGATATATATATATATATATATATATATCCAGAATATCCCCAGCTCGCAAGTAGCTTGCCCCCAGCTCACAAGTAGCTTGCCCCCAGCTCACAAGGATTTGCCCCCAGCTCACATGGATTTGCCCCCAGCTCACATGGATATGCCCCCAGCTCTCATGGATATGCCCCCAGCTCTCATGGATTTGCCCCCAGCACTCATGGATTTGCCCCCAGCACTCATGGATTTGCCCCCAGCACTCATGGATTTGCCCCCAGATCTCATGGACTCATGGATTTGCCCCCAGCTCTCATGGATTTGCCCCCAGCTCTCATGGATTTGCCCCCAGCTCGAACGCTGGGGAAGCTGGCCGCGTGCATGAAAAGCACGCGGCCAGCGTTCTCCTCCGGCATGCCGCGATACTCACCCATCTTGAAGGTCCGGTCGCTTGGCAGTGATGCGATCACGTGGCCGCTGGACGCATCTGTGACGCTGCCTCCAGCCGAGAGGCAGCGTCACAGGAGCGCCCAGTGGCCACGGGAACGCATCACTGCCAAGCGACCGGACTTTCAAGATGGGTGAGTATGCGGCGTGCCGGAGGGGAACACTGGCCGCATGCTTTTCATGCACGCGGCCAGCTTCCCCAGTCCCGCGGATACCAGCAAGCCGACCCAGCGCCGGCTTCCGGTATCGGCGGGATGTATCGGGCCGTTTGCATGAGTAACAAGTATTCGTGCAAACGGCAATATCGGACCGATACTAGTATCGGTATCGGTGCATCCCTAGCGAAAACCCTAAAAGAAACAGACAATTGCCTTGGGAAAGACTTTCAGGGTTATTCAGAGCGAGGTGAAAAGCAGGAGAATGACTGGAGAATGGAAAATTCTAGGTCAAAATAGCCGATTTGGAAAGTGAGATGAATGGGAGAATTTTTCTGGTTTGGCTATTTTGACCTAGAATTTTCCATTCTCCAGTCATTCTCCTGCTTTTCACCGCTCTCTGAATAACCCTGTTTATGTTCATTTATATTGTTTGGTTTTAGATTAAATGTACTTTTAATACTGTGTTTTAATGTGAATTGGGAGATGCAGACCTGAGTTTCGTCATTATTTACTGTACAGTTTATTTCTTTGTTAAAGCAGAATGTAATTTGGTTGTGTGCTCAGTGATTATGCAAGAAGGCTGTTCTCTTTGTCTGTTATCTGTTTGCATGTTTGCAGAGTCTTGAGTCTGGGACAGTGGTCACTGACAGAGCAATATTATCTTAATATTGTGTGATAACGGAATGCTAAGGAATGTTTATTGTGAAACATCTAATCTAAATGACCTAATGTAATCAGAGTTCCAGTAAATCAATGTTCGTGGTTTGGTTTATGCAAATGATCCCTGTTGGACCTGAGCATAAATAGTAGTGTCTATCAATAAACGTCAGTTATTCCTGATTGAACATACAGCCTGTCTGGTGTCTCATTCAAGGTACTCGCCCTCACCCTTCGAAGGCATGGAGTGGCCTTCTGGATATTCCTCAAAGACTCCAGGGCAGAGGATCAGACAAAGCGTGTCTGGAGCTACAGATTAGGCTGCTCTGAGATAGCACCTCTTGGGATTTAATTTAGAAATATACTAACACAGCTAATCCGCCATTTTGGTGTTCGCTCAAGGTATGCTACAACTCCATTTTGTGTTTTAAAAGTCTGCAGTCCCTTTGTGCTCACTAGAGTCAACTAAGTTTGCCTGCTCTAACTAACAGCTAAGTGTAGCCTCTAATAAACCTGATTTCTGATGATTGAAGAATTATCTCTTCTCCCCCCCAGGTCTCTAACTCTAAGCCATAAAAGTTGCTTAATATATCGAGACAGCAGAAGGAATGTGTAAATCCCATAGTTTGCCATATTTGTTCTGGAAGAATGATTCCTTTTTATAACCATATTGACTAGACAGAGAATTCAGAGTGCGCTCAAGGGTCGTTTCTTTGAAGTGAACCTTGCTGACTTGCAAAATGATGAATAAAGTCCAATATGTATAATGAAGGTTGATATGATAAGTGGGAGGGTAACCTGGGGAGGGGAATAAGGTGTGCATTTTTACAAGCCATGTATAAATTCTTTGTCTCTCTCTTGGCTCGGGACTTGAGTCTTTTTGGGCTAGACCTGACTCAAGGCTCGGTACCGAATAAATGCTTTTCCTGCTTAAGAAGGCCTCCGTCTCCTTTGTCTACCACCAAGTCACAATCTCCTAACCCGAATTACACCCAGGAGGCTGCTTCATTTCTGGGGGCTTGTCCGGGATTGGCAGGCCTGGCTCGGTGAGAGCAGGGGAACGGCCGTGTTCTGCAACTCCATGGGCTCCGTCGGGGCGTGCTGTCGATCAAAAGTTGATTGTCTGCCGGCGCCCTTGCAGGTCTTCCTGCACTCTGTGGATCTCCAACGTGTTGCGTGGTAGCGCCCCCGACCGTGACCCCACGGAAGCACGAGGCCTGGAGGAAAACCGTTGCGCTATGACCAAGGTAATATATTTTATTATTCCGTATTTGACAGCATAGTGAGTGATTGTGTAAATAATTAGCCAACAGTGAATGTGAGGTTGAATCTCCCGTGTCTGTATTCTGGTATGCCAGATAAAGGGGAAGGCGCCCTCTAGAGAGATAGGAAGCCTGTAGCGCTTCAATGTGAGGAACCTGCAGTGTTCCAGGAGACTGAAGTGCTCCAATAGCTGTGGCCCGGGTCTGAAAAGGGGGGTAAATTGTGCACCCCTAAAAAAAAACAGTACCCCACGGCAGAAGAGAGTAGCTACCTCTTCTAAAGCTATAGTGTATTGTGTAAAATTACGTCTGTTGGCTATAAGAAAGGATGTTTAGCTGTTAGATATTCTGTATTGCTAGGATTGTGTACTGAACTGTATTATCTGTAACTGATATTGAGTGGTGACTGAAACTGTGAGTGAACGTGCGCCTACACCCTTCGGGGTAAAGCAAATATGAGAGTGGCCCTAAAGTAGGTGCGATTCCAAGCTGGGTGACCACGACTTGGCCACCGAATTAGGGACGCAAAAGAATTGTTGAGTGAAATATCAGATTGTGCTTTTGTGTATTGCTTGTAGCTGGTCACCAAGTTGTGGAAATGGGAAACACCAAATCCCATAAGGGAAACAAAATTGTGAAAGGTGAAACACCGCTTGGGTATATGTTGCAGAACTTCGAGACTCTCTTTGCAGTTCATCAATATCGGAGGAAGCTGCATAAGAGCAGGCTGCGAGTTCTGTGTGAGGTTGATTGGCCCCTTCTTTCTCCTTCATGGCCGCAGGAAGGATCAATGGAGCCTGAAGAGATCCAAAAGCTCCGTTCAGTGGTCACTGGACGCCCAAGGCATCCGGATCAATACCCTGTATGGATATATGGAGTAGTCAATGTAATAGAGCAGCAGGAAATGCTGGCAGAATGCTTGGTTGTGTAGGGAGAGGTATTAGCAGTAGGAAAAGGGAAGTGCTCATTCCACTGTACAGAGCACTGGTGAGACCTCACTTGGAGTACTGTGTGCAGTACTGGAGACCGTATCTCCAGAAGGATATAGACATCTTAGAGAGAGTTCAGAGAAGGGCTACTAAAATGGTGTACGGCTTGAAGGAGAAAAGTTACCAGGAAAGGCTTAATGAACGTAACATGTATAGCTTGGAAAAAAGACGATAAAGAGGAAAGAATGAATAGAAATCCAAAGACATTGATGGCTAAAATATGCTAAGAAACATCACTGAAATGGCTGGATGTGTTGCCAATTGTTCTACTGCATGTGAGAAGCAGCCCTACCTCACTCCTAAAATTGAGCCCATACGAGATGATGTTTGGTTATCCCACCCCTTTGATAACTAGGTTGAGGGGGGGATCCCCGGCTATTAGGAGAAACTGACCTACGCCAGCAAGTGATCAGGTTAGATCAAACGATGCAGAGCATGTATACATGGGTTAGTGAACACAAACCACATTTCCTATACTTACCTTTACACAGATACTGTCCTGGGGACTCAGTATGGGTTAAGGAATGGAAGGTAGACCCGTTAGGGGCTAAATGGAGAGGTTTTTATGTTGTCTTGATATCAACTCCCACACCAGTGAAAGTGGCCGAAGTGGTGTCATGGATACACCACTCACGATTGAAACCTGCTGCAGAGGTTACGGACCAGGCATGGAAAGTGACAGCCAGTGAATCTGACCCGCTGAAGCTACGTTTCCACCGTACCCAAGCAGCTGCACAGACCGAAGAGGAATAAGGGAGATCCAAGTCTAGTTGACCACCGGCTCTCCAAACTCCAGTCTTTTTGCCTGTTGTTATTGAAAGACCATTAAGTTTACCGCATTCCCAATCGATGGAAGCTCCAGAGGTACCCCAGGAGGCCCATGAGCCTCTGCTTCCAGATACTATTTTTAAGAGGTTAAAAAGACCATTTGAACAGTACCAAAGGATCCTTATATGTATTGGGATTATTGTTTTATTTTTGACCTTACTCACAATTGTTGCTGGACTATTTTTTCCAATCCAGCTCCCTAAGGGAGTGATGTCAGCCCCTATTGTGTTGACACCGGAATTTGACATGACTGTCCCACCAGCACAGGACCGACGGAAACGAGAATTGACAAGACCAGAGGATAAACTGCTTATTAAATTTACGTATGCGTATGCAAAGAAGTCAGGATATGAATCCTGTTGGGTGTGTAACAAATTGAACCAAGGGTCATCAGTTATTCCCACCTTAGTGGTACCCCTTAACTTGTCTGACTTCCCTGTGAATAAAGGTGTAGTGGCCCCTAGTGTTCTTAAACTGACTAAGAGCTTAATTATGCCAAAATACATACCACACTATTCAGATCAATAATTGGGCTTACTTCCCTTTATGGTGTTTAAAACTAAAGAAAAATCAGGCCCCACCTAGTTCAATGTGTAAAGAATCCTTGTTTAATGCAACACTAGATGTATCTGATCCAGGGGCATTGGGAAATAGTCTCCAAGTAATGCTTTGTTGCGGAAACTTATGTCACATGTGGATAAATACTGATATAAAGACGTGGTGTTACCTGGCCTGGGTAGTCCCCCTCCAGCGGATCCAAGGTGATACCCTGGACCTAGGGACACCACAACCACGTTATTCCTTAAATTTTGCTAAACGAGAACTGTTTTCCAAAGGTGATATGGCCTGGTCTTGGTTTCCTTCCTTCACAGGATGCGGCATTGAAATGATGAGAAGACTTAATATGTTGTACTAAAGGATGAAATTGTGAATATTACTATTGCTGACATCCAACTGTTGAATGCGGAGCTCCGAGAAATTCGTAAATTAGAGTTATATCAGAAAATAGCTATTGAACAGATTCAGGCTGTATTAAATGGGATGTGTGAAATGGCGATACAATATGAAGTTGTACTTATCTCCGCACAGCTACTGATGATGTACCTGAATATTTTGATGTAATTCTCAAGCACCAAGAGAAAGTGTCCCATCCGGAGTACATTTGGGTCATGGTTTGGCTCAATCATAAGTGCTATTTCCAGGGTAGGGTCCCTGATCCTCATTGGTATACTAATTCTTCTTATCTGTGCACTAACCTACAAGTTAGCCATGTGTCTGTGGCCAATCTGCCATAAATTCCTGAAACCAGAAGATAGGCCCCTGGGGGACACTTCATCCAATGAGCCAAGTAACCCCTACTGATTAAAAATCCTTAATGATTTAGTTAGTTGGCTGGGAGAGGTCATTGTAGACTCTCCGCCAAGAGGAGGGAATGAGATAGCACCTCTTGGGATTTAATTTAGAAATATACTAACACAGCTAATCCGCCATTTTGGTGTTCGCTCAAGGTATGCTACCAACTCCATTTTGTGTTTTAAAAGTCTGCAGTCCCTTTGTGCTCACTAGAGTCAACTAAGTTTGCCTGCTCTAACTAACAGCTAAGTGTAGCCTCTAATAAACCTGATTTCTGCTGACTGAATAATTATCTCTTCTCCCCCCCAGGCCTCTAACTGTAAGCCATAAAAGTTGCTTAATATATCGAACAGCAGAAGGAATGCGTAAATCCCATAGCTTGCCATATTTGTTTTGGAAGAATGATTCCGTTTTATAACCATATTGACT
The DNA here is from genome assembly GCA_009667805.1 of Leptobrachium leishanense. Taxonomy (NCBI): domain Eukaryota; kingdom Metazoa; phylum Chordata; class Amphibia; order Anura; family Megophryidae; genus Leptobrachium; species Leptobrachium leishanense. Next base: position 21,119 of record RXON01004709.1, on the reverse strand, counting down.
AGACAGAGAATTCAGAGTGGGCTCAAGGGTCGTTTCTTTGAAGTGAACCTTGCTGACTTACAAAATGATGAATAAAGTCCAATATGTATAATGAAGGTTGATATGATAAGTGGGAGGGTAACCTGGGGAGGGGAATAAGGTGTGCATTTTTACAAGCCATGTATAAATTCTTTGTCTCTCTCTTGGCTCGGGACTTGAGTCTTTTTGGGCTAGACCTGACTCAAGGCTCGGTACCGAATAAATGCTTTTCCTGCTTAAGAAGGCCTCCGTCTCCTTTGTCTACCACCGAGTCCCAATCTCCTAACACGAATTACACCCAGGAGGCTGCTTCAGCTCGAGGCACTGGGTTCTGAGCAACTCAGCAGCCAGGCTGATCTAGGCAAGGGGGTGCTGGGAGAGCAGGACAGGCAGACAAGCAAGGTCTGTGACAGGGGGAATGCGTTAAACTCACTGTTAACTGTAAGAGTTACACAATCCTAACGTTCCCTGGGGAGTAGAGCCCTAAATTATTCTCTTGTAGTTAGTGCATTTCATAGATCACATGACTATAGGGGTTTATTCAATAAGCGGCGAACTTGCCACCGAATTACACTGAACCATGAATTTCCCCGTACGGGGATTCCTTCGCGAGAAGGAATTGAGGAAGTAAAACGCTGCGATCGCCGGGGGAGACTGCAGAGATCAGTGAGGGAGCGCAGGGAGAGGTAATGTATACAGCACGAGTGTGTCTAGGGGTTACCGCTCTCAGCGGTGAAATTTAACCCTGAGACACACTCGGGATCACCGCCAAGGAGGTTAATCTATTAACAGAACACAGAAATGTTGGCGACATGCCCAGAAGTTCGGTGATTTAGTTTGACAGGTTTAAACAGGCGAATCTCATAGAAATCAATGTAAATAAAAATTACTGTTTTTCTTTACTATTATTTTTATTATCTGTGACGGAACAGTCGCCACGTGGATAAAAGGATTATTATGTTGTAGCTATTCGTTCATTTAAAAGGTTAAATTTGTTTCTATAATTTAGAATCTGTTTTGATGTATTTCGTTTGCCCTGTATTTATCCAAACGAATTCCCCTGTTAGATGTGCTGTAAAGTGTCCCCAAGGTCATATTTAATTGTGTTTTTCCTGCAAGGTTCCCCACGGATTCTGCTGTTAGAAAAACGCAACATTGTTACAGAAAGCGCTGGCAAATTGCCAAAACCCGACATGAGTTCTTCTGCTTGCCCTGGAGCCCCCTTTAGTCTGAGCAAGGTGCTTTTTGGACCATAGGCCCCCAGGGATGGTAGCTTGGTGTGTGGCAAGTTTGGAGAGGATTCGCCTAGGAGAACCCCTCCATCCCACTAGAAATCCCCCTCCTGCCCGGAGCCTGTCAGCCCCTGCACCGCAGTCTCGGGGGGAGAGAGAGCTGACAGAGAGAGCTGATGGTGTTCTGACCCCTCTGGACGGATCGGGTAGCTACTTTCAGGGAAGCAGCCCGGGGACCCGAGCTACCCAAGGTGTAAGGTGGGTGCCGGAGCGCCCAGGGGATCCCCCCGAAAACCGCATTTCCCAGACCATTGGGCTGGGAGCCACGCCCGCACCATGGGGGGCATCGGACAGCAGACAGGCAGGCGCCATAACCTGGGCTATGGCTAAGCCCCGGTGCAGAATTCACTCCAGGGGTCTGGGGGCGGGCATGGGAGAGAACAATGGGACTGTACCATATAAAAGGACCGTGTATGTTCTGTTTTTCATTAACCCCTTAAGGACGGGAGTAATTTTACAACTTCGGCACTGTTTCGGAAGTAGAAGTTTGCTGAGCTCATTTTGACCATTTTTAAGTCACGTATTATTATACCACCCAGACAAATTATATATCGTTCTTTCCGGCAGACTCGGCAGATTAATAATATATCATTATTATATGTATATGTCATGCCCTGCCAAAATGCTATAACAAAAAATGTAAAAAAATGTGAATTTTCAATAAAATTTCAATCTTTCACAGTGTGTAAAGTGTTTTTTTTTTTAAATTTTATTATCCGAGGCTCTGCGGTCATATTCTATGGGGTAGATTTGTTAAAAAAATTAGAACGGGGAACCCATTTTTTTTTTGGGGAGAAATTGTGTGATTTTAGCTAAACCCCCCCAAAAAAAATTCATTAGTGAAGCATCATTGTTCACATTATAATTGAAATGTGAACAATAGTGCTGCATTAAAAAAAAGAATTTTTTTTTTTATTATTATATTTATTATTTTTTTATTATTTAATTTATTATTTTTTTATTATTTTTATTTTTACTTTTTTTACACTTTTATTTTACATATAACATGGTCATATTTGATATCATTGGAAAGGCCATGCTCTGGCCTTTCCAGCAATATCAGACATGACCCCCTAGCTGCCACCGATCAGGAGATAAAGGGGTTCAAAGAACCCCCCCTATCTCCTGCAAGGGATTTCCATAGGAAATCCCTTTGCAGCTAGGGGGTTCCCCGGTTAACTGACATCATCGCGCATGGCGCGATGAGTCAGTTGACCAGGGGGGGACCCAGAGGTGGGGGCGGCCCCCACCGGAAATAGGCCGCGATCGGGCACAAATTAGTGCCCGGTCGCGACCTGGCAGCTAAGGGGTTAACCCCTCATACATCGCTGGAAAGGTCAGGCTGTGACCCTTCCAGCGATGCTGGCCACAGCCGCCTGGTCCCCGGCGATGGGGAGATAGAGGGATCCAAAGGATCCCCCCCTCCCCTTCAGGCGCTTCCCCTGCTCCGGCGGGGGGGGACGCCTGAAACTGACGTCATCGCGCCACCGGCGCGATGACGTCACAGCGCCGGAGGAGGGATCACACTGATCTGACTCCGCGGGAGTCAGAGCAGCGTGGAAGCGACCGGAGGAGGTAAGTATTACCGGAGGGGGGCTATAAACGCTGAGGACGTACATTTACGTCCTGCGGCGTCAAAGCCTGCCTAATGCAGGGCGTAAATGTACGTCCTGTGGCATTAAGGGGTTAAACAACCAACTTGCTTAAACCTATACCGAGTCACGACTAGTATTTGGGACCGCTGCCAATCCCTCTCCCACCTTGCTAGCTGGCTACTCCAGCAAAGCTCGGCACCGCAGACAGAGCTACCCCTGCAGCGTATCTGATCTGCTACATTATCTGTTTATTCTTTTCATTTTTGGAAAAAGCTTTTTTTTCTGTATTTTTTCTTTTGTTCCTAATTTTTTTGAAGACTTTTTTTTTATTCTATAACCGACAGTTTTGTTATTTTTTTTTATAGGACTTTTTTATTTCCACACATTTTCATGTATTTTTATTGTTTTATCCCCTTCACTGCGGATGACGTGTGGGACACGTCCTGGTAGGTGCCCGCTATATGCGGCTGACGTGTCCCACAGGTCATCCGCTTTGCGGGACCCCTGGCAGAGATACTCAACTCACTGTCCGGGGTCCCGCGGCGTTCTGACTTCAACATCCTCAGACACTGAAGTCAAGCTCCTCCCGACGTAAATGACGTCATTGCGCCATGCGCGATGACGTCATTTCCAGGCGACCCCCCCCGGCAATGCCGGGAGATAGCCTGGAAGGGAGGGGGGATCTGTTCGGATCCCTCTCCCTCCCGATCGGGAAGGAGCAGGACAAAATGCCAGGCACCGCTTAAAAGGGGAGAGTCTCCCCTTTTAAGCGGTGCCTGGCTTTAACCCCTAAAGCGCTGGGTCGCACTTCGGCACCTTGCGACGCCGAAGTGCGGCCTAGCTCCGGTGGGGGCCACCATCTTGGATGGCGGCTCCACCCCGGGTCCCCCCTCGCTGCGCGAGGTCATCACGCATAGCGTGATGATGTCAGATAGCAGGGGAACCCCTAGCTGCCTGGGGATTTCCCAAGGAAATCCCCTGGTGGAGATGGGGGGTTCATTTGAACCCCGATATCTCCGGAACCGTGGCAGCTAGGGATCATGCATGGAGGGTGTCATTCGAAAGGCCTGAGCATGGCCTTTCGAATGATAGGTATACAGTAAAATAAAATTTAAAAAAAATAAGAAAAATAATAAATAAACAAAAAATGTAAAAAGAAATAAAAACTTTTTTGTGTGTTGTTTTTATAAATACAGCAATATTGTTCACATTTCAATTATATTGTGAACAATGATGCTGCACTAATGATTTTTTTTCTATGGTGTACGTTTGCAAAAAATCACATAATTCCCCCAAAAGAATGTAACAAGTCCCCATTTCTAATTTTTGTACAAGCGCAACCCATAGAAAATATAAACGCAAACGCTCATGTGATAAAATATGAAGAAAAACACTTTACACACTGCAGATGATTAAAAATTAATTTTTTTTTGCATTTTTCTGTCATAATATACAGACAGGACATGATGTATACATATAATAATGATATATTATGAATCTGCCGGAAGGAACGATATATAATATGTCTGGGTCATTTAATAAAATGTGGCTTCAAATCATCGCGTTTAAACATGATGAGCAAAAGCGGTAAAAATGAGCTCAGCACACAGCGGTGAAATGCCTCAGCAGTGAAGGGGTTAAACAATTTTTAAGAAATACTAAAGTTCTGTTTTTGTGTTTTGTTTTGATGGTTCGGCGGTCTGTTCGACTGCCTTTTTGACGGCGGGCGGTAGTCCGTTCGGCGGTCTGCGGCGGCGATCGACAACTTCAACGCACTTTGGGGACCCTGTGTTGATGTCACTTTTTTTGGTTTTTGAGAAAGGATTTTACCAGGAAGGATACATTGAGATTTCTCTCGTTTTCAAGTATGTCCTGGGTGGAGAGTATGTACCGTTAGGTGTCTTGCCCAAGGACACTTACTGGAGAGGCGCTCGCTGGGATCGAACCCATGACTCCACAGGCTCTCTCCACGCAGAGCAGTGATGTTACCTCTATTCCCGCCCTGATCCCTGTTGTGAGCTGATCTGGGCTGGCTTTTACCTCTATTAACAAAGAGGTGTAACTATTAAACCAATCCTGTTGGCTCCCGGTCAGAGTGTCGCAGGCTCTTTCTGCTTTCAGTGATATAATCCTGTTGGCTCCCGGTCAGAGTGTCGCAGGCTCTTTCTGCTTTCAGTGATATAATCCTGTTGGCTCCCGGTCAGAGTGTCGCAGGCTCTTTCTGCTTTCAGTGATATAATCCTGTTGGCTCCCGGTCAGAGTGTCGCAGGCTCTTTCTGCTTTCAGTGATATAATCCTGTTGGCTCCCGGTCAGAGTGTCGCAGGCTCTTTCTGCTTTCAGTGATGTAATTCTGTTGGCTCCCGGTCAGAGTGTCGCAGGCTCTTTCTGCTTTCAGTGATATAATCCTGTTGGCTCCCGGTCAGAGTGTCGCAGGCTCTTTCTGCTTTCAGTGATATAATCCTGTTGGCTCCGGTCAGAGTGTCGCAGGCTCTTTCTGCTTTCAGTGATGTAATTCTGTTGGCTCCCGGTCAGAGTGTCGCAGGCTCTTTCTGCTTTCAGTGATATAATCCTGTTGGCTCCCGGTCAGAGTGTCGCAGGCTCTTTCTGCTTTCAGTGATATAATCCTGTTGGCTCCCGGTCAGAGTGTCGCAGGCTCTTTCTGCTTTCAGTGATATAATCCTGTTGGCTCCCGGTCAGAGTGTCGCAGGCTCTTTCTGCTTTCAGTGATGTAATTCTGTTGGCTCCCGGTCAGAGTGTCGCAGGCTCTTTCTGCTTTCAGTGATATAATCCTGTTGGCTCCCGGTCAGAGTGTCGCAGGCTCTTTCTGCTTTCAGTGATATAATCCTGTTGGCTCCCGGTCAGAGTGTCGCAGGCTCTTTCTGCTTTCAGTGATATAATCCTGTTGGCTCCCGGTCAGAGTGTCGCAGGCTCTTTCTGCTTTCAGTGATATAATCCTGTTGGCTCCCGGTCAGAGTGTCGCAGGCTCTTTCTGCTTTCAGTGATGTAATTCTGTTGGCTCCCGGTCAGAGTGTCGCAGGCTCTTTCTGCTTTCAGTGATATAATCCTGTTGGCTCCCGGTCAGAGTGTCGCAGGCTCTTTCTGCTTTCAGTGATATAATCCTGTTGGCTCCCGGTCAGAGTGTCGCAGGCTCTTTCTGCTTTCAGTGATGTAATTCTGTTGGCTCCCGGTCAGAGTGTCGCAGGCTCTTTCTGCTTTCAGTGATATAATCCTGTTGGCTCCCGGTCAGAGTGTCGCAGGCTCTTTCTGCTTTCAGTGATATAATCCTGTTGGCTCCCGGTCAGAGTGTCGCAGGCTCTTTCTGCTTTCAGTGATGTAATTCTGTTACAGATTCGATGGTATTAACTGAAAGCAGAAAGCGCCTGCGACAATCTGACCGGGAGCCAACAGGATTGGTTTCATAGTTACACCTCTTCGTTATTACTAACACCTGCCGGAAGTGGACCAGCACCACTGTTTAAAATTTATTTTGTGTATCACCACCTAAGATTTGTGGCCACTGCAAAATTATCTACATAAGAACATCTATATGTGATTGTGTGAATGTTTGAGCACCATAACTATCATACGCTACTCTCATTCAGAACTATTACGTGTGCCCACACCTAAGAGGACTCCTCTTTGCACTCCTGCCAAAAGGGCTACCAACCCCGAATAGGGGCTCCACCTCCTCTCACACCCGTTGCCCCGTGACAGGTGAATACTGAATTCACCAGAGTCAGCGAAATGGAATTACTGAAGTACGTCGAACGAGGAAAGTGCCGAAATTTCAGTGCTTTCTGAATAACTGCTTATATTTAATGTCTGAAAGAATTAGGACATTGGATTGTTTTTATTGTATATAAGAGGAGTAGTGAGAGGGTGGAATATGCATGACTAAGGCCTAGAGCCGAAACATCATTATTTTAGCCCCTTGGGCGATGAATAAAGATTCCTTTTATGGTCATTTTGGTGTGACCCATCGTTTTTGTGAAAATGCTGAATAACCCCTATAGAGTTTCTGGGTTTTTGTCGTTAAATAGTTGGGCAGATCCCGCTGACTGCCTCTGCACGATTATTTTTTACTGATTTTACTCCCCTTTTGTCCCTCGCTGTGCGCTGCTCCTCCTCTTCGGCTCAGGAACCCCTTAATCCGGAAGTCCCTGGAGCTTTTCCATGCAATTTGCGCTCCTATACAACTTGTGTACCGTAGGAATCACAAATTGGGCAGTGCTACGGACTTAGACTCTTTACATACTCAAGTTTCAAAGCGCCGGTGCAGAGTGATGGATTAGAGCTGCACGCACATGCACAAATCTGATCCATCGCTGCCTTTCTGAGAACGCTCACTACAGTGATTGGTCCCATAGGGTGACGTTGGCCGCTCTCTGTGTGACATCACTAATTGACTGATCTGATGCCTGACTGTCTGAACATCCCGGCTGCTGGTGACGCTGGATGGGGTGGAGGAAACTGGAGCATGACGTATACATATAATAATGATATATTATGAATCTGCAAAAGAAAAGGATATATAATATGTCTGGGTACTACACACACACTTTTTACTACATTTTTATAGTTGTAACCTCGTATCAGTTAATTATTTTCAGTTTGGTGAAACTCAACGAGGCCAATTCGGTGCTTTTCACCAACATCTGATAACTGCTTCAGCGACTTCATTTTCCGCAAAATACACTGCATTCACTATTCACCGTATTTTCGGTGAGATGGAATGGAAATGGGCTGAAATGAAAAGCACTTGTGTTTAACCCTCTGTGTTTTGTTGTTTTATATTTTGCAGATTTAAAGAGACCTTCATTTGCTCCTGTTGATAGAAAAGTATTTTGTTCCTGTGGATTTTATCATTAAAACCAAAAAAGGTATTTTGTGCAGCTTTATCTGATTTATATTTAATAGATACGGATTGTCAGACCGGGTGATGTTACATATTAAATATATCCTGATTTTATTCATCCAACTTTATACTATCTGCTAAATCAGAGCAACCTCTCTAGACAGAGAATTCACCTGGTGTAGGTTAAAATATCATTTCTATATGTCTACATGTAAGACAATTTGTACCTTTTAGTATGGGGGAGGGACTCTGGCTTCAAGAAATGTTTAGTTTTAATCATAAAGAAATCCCTGGCAACCCATGCCATCATAAAGGGAGTATTGACATGGCTGTGTTTGGTTTGGTGACAGTGTAAATTATTGTTTCCCCCGTTCCAGCCACACAGAAAAAGTCCTAAAATGTCTTCAGGAATTGATTTTGAAGAACCAGTGCCATATGTTGAGGAAAACATCATGAAGTCTCTGCCAGAAGAACAAGAAGAAATAATGATCAAAGATAAAGATTTGCACTCCTCAGAAAATCCAAAAGAACCAGAGAATCCAGGACTGTCATCTGGGACATATCTGTGCCCTGACAGTGAGAAATGTTTAGGCACAAACAAAAGTCTTGGTAAACACAGAGTTCACGTAGAAAAGAAGCTGTTTGCATGTTCTGAATGTGTGAAATGTTTTACATCAAAGCGTATTCTTACTGTACATGAGAGAATTCATACAGGAGAGAAGCTGTTTGCTTGTTCTGAATGTGAGAAATGTTTTAGTTCAAATAGTAATCTTACTGCACATGAGAGGATTCATACAGGAGAGAAGCCGTTTACATGTTCTGAATGTGGAAAATGTTTTACAACAAAGGGTGAGCTTACTATACATGAGAGAATTCATACAGGAGAGATGCCGTTTGCATGCTCTGAATGTGAGAAATGCTTTAGAGTAATGAGTGAGCTTACTACACATGAGAGAATTCATACAGGAGAGAAGCCGTTTGCATGTTCTGAATGTGTGAAATGTTTTACATCAAAGCATATTCTTACTGCACATGAGAGAATTCATACAGGAGAGAAACTGTTTGCTTGTTCTGAATGTGAGAAATGTTTTAGTTCAAAGAGTACTCTTACTGCACATGAGAGGATTCATACAGGAGAGAAGCCGTTTGCATGTTCTGAATGTAGAAAATGTTTTAGAACAAAGAGTGAGCTTACTCTACATGAGAGAATTCATACAGGAGAGAAGCCGTTTGTATGTTCTGAATGTGGAAAATGTTTTATAACAAAGGGTGAGCTTACTATACATGAGAGAATTCATACAGGAGAGAAGCCGTTTGCATGCTCTGAATGTGAGAAATGTTTTAGATCAAAGAGTTATCTTACTGTACATGAAAAAATTCATACAGGACATAAGCCATTTGCATGTTCTGAATGTGAGAAATGTTTTACATCAAAGAGTTATCTTACTAAACATGAGAGGATTCATACAGGAGAGAAGCCGTTTGCATGTTCTGAATGTCGGAAATGTTTTGTAAGAAAGCACTCTCTTACTGCACACGAGAGGACTCACAAAATAGTGTAGTCGTTTTAAAATGGTTATCGGGGCGTGGCCGACGACCTAACACGGCGGACGCGTGTTAGAGTTACTCTGTCCCCACGCAGCACTTTATAGCGGACATCAACCCAACATCACACCCTAAAACACCCTACTGCACGGCTTTAGCTGGGGGAAACACCATGCCGACTGCTAAGTCGAAAAAAACAACGTACCAAATGTCTTCTTTACCCCAAAACAGAACAAACGCAAAGAGGGTGCAGAACGACAAGATAGCGCTGGCTCTCCTCCCTCAGCCTCTGGCAGTCAACGCCGCAGCATGGATACAGATCTGGAGGCCTTCTCCACCCGAATGGAGGGGATGTTTCAGGATCTTTCCTCCACATTGACGTCCCGGCTGGAAGCCATATCGGCGGATATACGGAAAGACATTGGGGAGAGGACCTCCAGGCTCGAGGACAAGATGTCCGAAGCATCTGAAGGCCACAACCTCATGGTGATGAAACTCGAGGAAATGGAAGACCAGTTGGATCGTTACGCTTTAAAATTGGAGGTCCGATCCCGATGCCACAATTTGAAGGTCAGAGGGGTGCCGGAATCTGTAACCCCCGGACCATACACACGTATGTACATGAATTTTTTTCACACTTATTGCCTGAGGCTACGCCAGATTCTCTCCTCATGGACCGAATCCACAGACTCCCCAAACCACCTTCCGCACCCTCGAAAGCACCACGCGATGTGCTTTTGAGACTCCATTATTTTAAGCCACGCAATGAGATATTGAAGGCCCTAAGGAAACCGGACGCGTTGGGCCCAGATTATAATCACCTGGCTGTATATCCAGACCTTTCACAGGCCACCCTGCAACGAAGGCGCAGCTTCCGTCACATCACTGAGGCTCTTCGCTCGGCTAATGTGCCATACCGATGGGGATATCCCACCAAGTTACTGATCACCCGCAACGGTGAAATGACAGTGCTATCCTCCCTGGATGAGGGACGCCAAACACTAGAAAAATGGGGCCTTCAGCTCACCGCTGTCGATGCTCGTAGGCCGAGCACATTAAAATGCCTAGTATCAGACTGGCAAGTTCGCTGAACGGATAGAGTGGACGATTTTTCTTTCACTTTTGGACTAGATTTTTTCCTCCGGCTATTGTTTATGGATTGCAGAGTGAACTGTCTCGCACCGTGAGTTTTGGAACAGCCTTCCAGTAGAAGTGGTAGAGGCCAAAACAGTAATTGAATTTAAGCAGGCATGGGATAGGCATAAGGCTATCCTAAACAAAAGATAAATCCAGGTAAAGTATCCATGTAATTGGGCAGACTAGATGGGCCGAAAGGTTCTTATCTGCCGACATTTTCTATGTTTCTATGTGAGTTGACGGTGTCCGTGCTTTATGCGACACGAGGTGGTGAGATATAATATGCACGTGTTGTCAATCGCTGTGATGTGGAGGGCCATGTCACCCCCATCTCCCTCATCCATGGATGAGCTCGGGTTTTCCTGGCTGGAAACTCCCGTTGGAGACCCTTAATTGTTGCTATGTATATAGTTACGCCGCACACCGGTGCTGTTTTTTCCTTTAGTATGTTACCCCTCTTATGTTGTATGCTTTACCCTTCCCCACCAGGATGTTATTCTCATTGTGACGCAGTGGCGATTGTCCTCGATACAGCTAAAAAGTTTTAGACGAACAGGAACCACTTCTGGCCAACACTTTTCTATTCCCTACATGAAAATATTGACATACAATGTTAAAGGTTGTAACCTCCCGGTTAAGAGGCACTCCCCCTATAGGGATCTCCGCACCCATGACGCTGATGTGGTCTGTCTCTAGGAGATGCATTTTCGGTACTTAGACCCTCCCAATCTAACGACTCCAAGTATCTCACGACATTTCACTCCACATTCCGATCGAAATCTAGAGAGGTGACGATATTAATACACAACAGACTACAATTTGAAGCACATCGCATCCTCAAAGATCCAGGTGGCAGATATGTCATCCTGATTTGCACGATCAATTCCAGAGCATATACCTGGGTGTCGGCCTATGTTTCCAAAACCTCTCAAACGCAGTTCCTATCCCATCTGCTATGCAAAGTGCCGGAGGTTTTAGCTGGTGCCCTTGTTTTGTGCGGGGACTTCAACTTGAGTGTTGACCCAAACATAGATCATTCTGTGGGGGGTAGACGGTCATACAACGTGGCCTCTCCTAAGAGGTTTCAGGAATTACTGGGTCAATATGATCTATATGACACATGGAGACTGATACACCCCACTGCACGAGATTACAGTTTTCGCTCTAGGGTTTATAATTGTCACACCAGAATAATTATTTTTTGTCCCCGACGCTGTACTTCCGTATACTATTGACTGCACCATTCTACCCTTTATGTGGTCTGATCACGCGCCGGTGTTGCTGACTCTGGAAGATGTATACCAGGGATACGCTAGACCTCCTTGGCGTTTCCATGAGGAGCTACTAAAGAATGACCAGGCGGCGCAAGACATGAGGAAGGCCCTGACTAACTACTTTCGTGAAAATGCTACCCCAGAGATGTGTCCTATCCTAATTTGGCAGGCACATAAAGCTGTCCTTCGAGATGTTTGTACGCGATGGTCGGCCAGACTCAAACGGGATTATCAGAAACGTCACTTAGATATACTAAAAGATTTACATGACCTAGATGCTCAAAATAAACTTGCTCCGTCCTCTAAACTGGCTGAGAAATTAGATGTACAATTGCACCTGCTGAGTGATCTCGAGACTGACAGCTATGTTAGGAAACTGGATAGAATGAACGTAACCTACTACACGCTTAAAAATAAACCTGGCCGATTGTTAGCCCGCAGACTGCGACCTCTGAACGCACCGCGTCGCATCTCGCCTCCGCTCGAGGTCCGTTACACAACCCCAAAGAAATCGTGAACGAATTTGCCAGTTATTACGAGGCGCTATCTAGACGCATATGATGAGATAACACACCCGACGATAGATTCTGCTACAGAATATCTAGACCGACTTCACCTCCCGACACTGACTCCAGTACAGTCTGACCACATATTAATATAGAGGAGTTCTCTACAGCGATAAAATCACTGCCAAAAAGGAAAGCCCCGGGTCCAGATGGCTTCCCCGGACTCTATTACTCCACGTTCGCACACCAATTGACACCTCACCTGCTCGCATCGTATGAAAAAAGCGAGAGAGGGGGGAGTCTTCCTGGCGGACATGTTAAGAGCTCACATAGTCACACTTCCCAAACCTGGGAAGACACCAATCCCCTTACTGAATGTGGACATAAAGCTATATAGCACAATTTAAGCAAAGAGAATCCAGCGGTTCCTACCAACTCTCATTGCTCAGGATCAGGTGGGGTTCATCCGTGGGAGACAAGGTCCTGACAGCACGAAGAAACTGCTTAATCTAATGTAAACAATGAAACAATCGAACCGTCCCAGCCTGATCCTGTCACTGGACGATGAAAAGGCCTTTGACAGGGTCAGTTGGCTCTTTTTGCGATTGGTCCTCAGGAAGTTTGGAATGCCTGAAACACTTCTGGAGGCGATACAGATATTGTATGATTCCCCCTCCGCTAGAGTGCTCAACTCCGGCTTTCTCTCTGACGAGTTTGTCATTACTAACGGCACGCGCCAGGGTTGCCCCCTCTCCCCTCTATTGTACGATATGGCCCTAGAACCTCTAGCCCAAGCTATCCACCAAAATGACCACATTGGCGGGGTTAGTGTGGGTCCTACAACGTATAAACTGAACTTTATACACGGATGATATCCTCCTTACATTGACGGACCCCGACAGATTGATTACAGCGCTAATTAGGACTCTATAGCACTGTTTCGTACCATTCGGTGAATACCCTTAAAACGCAAGCACTTTCCATAAACATGACAACAACACAGCTGACTTCCCTAAAGAGACACTATGACTTTGACTGGAGGTCCTCCTATATCACGTACTTGGGTCTCAGGATAACGCCCGACAATAAACAGTTTACTCGTACACAATCATGAGAGGACATTCAAGGAGATACGCTCAATACTACATCAGTGGTGCTCCCAAGAAATCTCATGGTTGGGGAGGATGGCGGTGGTGAAGATGGTGGTGTTACTGAAATTATTATGTTTTCCGTTCCCTGCCAATTCGGGTACCCCGCTCCTATCTCGACAAACTACAATCCCTTTTATGAGCTATATATGGGCGAATAAACGTCCAAGAGTGCCCCGAAAATTGCTTTATCTTCGCCACAGAGATGGAAGCCTTAACATAACCTGCGTCCAGAATTATTATTGGGCGTCCCTCCTAGCTTCATCCATGGACTTATTCCATATTCATCCAATGCCTCAGTGGCTCAATATTGAATCCGCAAGCCTTTCGGGTCATGCAATGTCGTATATGATGTGGATCCCCCCCTAAGAATCGTCCTAAAACACCCCACATGATGCCATCAACGGAGCTACATCTGAAAGCATGGGAACGTCACTTCACACTCTTTACGGCTCACTCCGGGCTCTCCATGGCAACACCACTAAACGCACTTTCCTATCTGCTGCCACATATTCGGCTTGGTCCTTGGATACAAAATGGAATGACTCACTTGCACCACCTCTTCACACCGGCTGCTATCCTGTCTTTCCCTGACTTACAGCAGACCTATAACCTACCCACCTCCTAATTCCTGACGTATATGCAGATACACTCATACCTGAAATCCTGAGGAGTCAGCTCTGAGTTGCGAGCCACCATACCCCTGTTATCGGCCACCGAGCTGCTATGCTTAGATCCCCTCTCCGATATTAAACCTATAACACATTTCTATTGTATACTGAATACCCCAGTTCAAGCTGTACGATGGGCGTTTCAGGCAGCATGGGAAGGGGCACTCTCGAATACCATTACCTCCACACAGTGGGCACAGGCTCACATGTACGCTGTACACACATCTAGATCTGCCACTTTGGTGGAAACACAGAGAAAAATGATGTATGGATGGTATCTCACACCGAGTAGACTCCGCTGGATTGACCCTAGGGCCTCGGACGAATGTTGGAGGTGTGCCTCAGCAGTGGGAACGATGGGCCACATATGGTGGCATTGCCTTATTGTGGTGCCTCTCTGGAAGGACATGGCAATCCTAATTACGGAGGTACTCGGCCAAAACATCCAGTGCACACCTGAAATTTTGCTACTAGGTATGGTACACCTCCCTCATCCACACCTTAAAACGATGTTCATTATAGTCTCCACGACACTGCTGCTACTCGCTCGTCTATGGAAAACAGTCGAAGTCCCGACACTCCATCAACTTACTAAATTACTTGATCAATACCGTAGTTTTGATGCTAAAGCTAGCACCATGAGTGGGTTGAGACCCCCCCCCCGCGAAGGACCCTTGGGCTGTGTAGGATATACATAAAATATACAAGGCGTGCGAGTTATGATCAACGGACCATCATTCCTATAAATCGTTATATGCCCAGTTTGTAGAGGCCTGACCCCCCCCCCTCCGAGGCCCGGAATCAACCATACTTAATATCCCGGTACTCCCCCCCCTTTAGTTTATTATTTCTTCCTCACTTTGCAACCTGATTTGATGACCATGTGACGCTTTGCTATCATTGCCGCCCTGATGAGCATATATTGAAAGAAACAAACTCTTATTGTCGCGTATGATCATTGTACTGTTTTGTATTTCTCCCTGTTGTGATATGTTTCTCCCTATTTGGAAAATAAAAACTTCAAACTTTAAAAACCGTTCTCTGGATTAACAAAGTAGAGTTTCTGTACATTATAGTTTCTATGGGAGAGAAGCTGTTTGGTCTGACTGGGGGAAGGTGCTTTAGAGAAATCGTTGGTTACATTCCATGATATACATGAGAGATTTCAAACAGGAGATAAATTGGTAGAGATATGTATATTTAACCACTTGGCTGCTAAGGACGCGCTCGGCGCGTCCTGCCAAGTGCTCCTCCTGTGCTATGGACGTGCTCAGCGCGTCCTAGCAAAGGAGGCAGCAATCGGCCAGGATTCCGTCCGATTGCTGCCCCACCCCCCCGTGCGGGCTGGCATCTTGGATGTCAGACCGGCACTCCGGGACCCCGGCGGGGACAATAGATGTCATCGCGCTAGCATCTATTTCAGGCACCCCTGCGAGTGCAGAGGAGGTGCCTGAAAGAGAGGGGAGGGCCTTTGGACCTCCCTCCCGATCGGCTGGGGGCAGTGGTGAAAGTCTGGCACCATTTGGAAGGGCACAGCCTACCCTTCCAAACAGTGGCTGACTTTAACCCCCTTGGGGGCCGGATTGCAATTCGGCGCCAAGAAGTGCCGGATTGCGATCCTCTCCCGCAGCTGGCCGACATCTTGGATGTCGGCCAAGTTTCCGGGTTCTCCCCCTGACGAACTGGTGTCATCGTGCATAGCGCGACGACGTCAGTTCTGGAGTTAACCCCTAGCTGCCACCAATGATGGAGAAAGGGGATTCATTGGAACCCCTATCTCTGGATCCGTGGCAGCTAGGGGTTAATGTTTGGTATCGTTGGATCGGCCAGAGCATGGCCTTTCCAACGATACCAAACATGATCATCTTAAAAGTTACCAATAAAAATGAAAAAATATTTTATAAAAAAATAACTGCTTTTTTTGTTTTGTTTTGTTAATGCAGCAATATTGTTCCCATTTCAATTATAATATGAATAATGATGCTGTACTAACAATTTTTGTATGGGGTGCGTTTGTTAAAAATCGTTGAATTTTCCCCCCAAAAAATTTAAAAAGTCCCCCATTTCTAATTTTTTTTTAACAAGCGCAACTCCTCTAACATAATACAGTAAGAGGCAGCGTATCCGTCGCCACGCTGCCTCTGCGCATGCGCGCGCAACCAGCGTACTGCTGGCTGCGCGCGCATCCAACCGCCGCGACACGCATTCCCCAGCCCGAACTCTCACTGACTAGACCCTCCACAGGAGCTCCCCTGTCGGAATAATGCCAGTAGCCAATTAGGGCGTTCCACACCTCCATTCAATAATGTGTTGCCGCGGGCGCCGCCATCTTGCGCATGCGCTCTGATGTTTTCTGTGGTCCTCGATGAATGGTGGTGACGCACTACCGGTCCTATGCCGTTCCGCATGTCCAGTTTTTTATGTCTCTCTATGCGATACCAAACAAAGTATCGACCTTTATAGATAATCGGCTATATTACGAAAAATAGAAAATCCGTCTACAATATCGCTTGAATGTCAGGCTCTCCGCCATTTGTATACCACGCATGGGATAAAGGACAAAACCGGTCAGAATTCGATAGACTGGTGTGCTGTATACTAATGTGTGGATCATATATTCTATCCTAGAAAAGAGGGTTTATACTGTGGAAACACCCAAAAACAATGAGCAGCAAACACCACCCTGATATCCACCAAATTCAGAAAGCATATAACATGAAAAACAAAATTGGTGGTGTTGCGCTAAAAGAAAATAAAAAAACGTAAAAAAACTTGTGTATGGTCTATTTTAAAGGCATGATATACTGCACAGCAGAAGAGAAAGAAAGTTCTATTTCTCAATAGTTCGTTCAAAGGATATCCAGTCTCTTGTTGTAGAAAGGATTTTCAGTAAAATCTTCCAAAACTTTGGAACGAATGACCACTTCTTTGGTGAGTCTTCATTAAAAAGTATATATCTCGGAAAAAGAAAAAGAAAAAACTCGATAGTGTTATACCGTTTATTAATGTGTATACAAATCTACTGACATAATATACGTACAGAAAAAAGAGGTAGTGGGTTTTAGGATTTGATCTCACCCACTGCCAGATAAAACATCACGTCCCAGTCAAGCCTCTATAGACAAAACCACCTGGAGCTCCCGGGCTGCTTCCAAGGTGGTCACTCGATACCACCTGGTATCGAGTGACCACCTTGGAAGCAGCCCGGGAGCTCCAGGTGGTTTTGTCTATAGAGGCTTGACTGGGACGTGATGTTTTATCTGGCAGTGGGTGAGATCAAATCCTAAAACCCACTACCTCTTTTTTCTGTACGTATATTATGTCAGTAGATTTGTATACACATTAATAAACGGTATAACACTATCGAGTTTTTCTTTTTCTTTTTCCGAGATATATACTTTTTAATGACGACTCACCAAAGAAGTGGTCATTCGTTCCAAAGTTTTGGAAGATTTTACTGAAAATCCTTTCTACAACAAGAGACTGGATATCCTTTGAACGAACTATTGAGAAATAGAACTTTCTTTCTCTTTCTTGCTGTGCAGTATATCATGCCTTTAAAATAGACCATACACAAGTTTTTTTACGTTTTTTATTTTCTTTTAGCGCAACACCACCAATATATTCTATCCTACCCTACTATATACCCAGCAGCCACTCCGCTGTTATATATGCACAACAGTATGCACAGCGCTATTAAAAACCGATGAGTATGTATTATTATTATTATTCTTTATTTATAAAGCGCCAGCATATTCCGCAGCGCTGTACAATAAACACAGTATAGACAGGGTTACAATACATTGAACAAAATTTGACAAACAGTACAGGAGGAGATGAGGGCCCTATTCCCGTAGGAACTCACAATCTAGTAGGGTTGGGGTTGGAAACAGGAGGAGAGGACTGTAAGGTGAGAGTGATTGATGGTTGTGTCAGTGAGTTGGGTGGTAGGCTTCCCTAAATAGGAATGTTTTAAGGGAGCGTTTGAAGGAAGAGAAGTTAGGGGAAAGTCTGACAGTACGAGGGAGAGCGTTCCAGAGAGTGGGGGCTGCGCGTGAGAAATCCTGCAGTCTATCACGGGAAGAAGTGATGCGGGGAGAAGCTAGGCGCAGATCACTGTTTGACCTTAGGGAGCGGGCTGAGGTGTATTTGGTGATTAGTGAGGACAGGTAGTGGGGTGCTGAGTTAGTGAGGGTTTTGTAGGTAAGGATAAGGATTTTGAACTTAATTTCTGCAGTGGATGGGGAGCCAGTGAAGGGACTCGCAGAGGGAGCGGCAGAGACAGAGCGGCGGGTGAGGTGAATTAGCCTGGCGGAGGCGTTCAGGATGGATTGTAGGGGAGAGAGGCGGGACAGAGGGAGGCCAGATAAGAGATTATTGCAATAGTCGAGTTGGGAGATTACCAGGGCGTGTATGAGTTGTTTTGTGGTGACAGCGGTAAGAAATGGCCGAATTCTGGAAATATTACGCAGTTGGTATCGGCAGGAGGAGGAAAGAGACTGGATGTGGGGGATGAAGGAAAGAGCAGAGTCAAGTGTAACTCCAAGACAGCGAACTTGGTTTGATGGGGAGATGGTGATACCGTGTGTGAGAGCAGGGGTGAGGGAGGAGGAGAGGGGAGGAATTAGATGTGAGGGAATGGGGTCGAGCAGGCACGTGGTGAGATGTGAGGAGGACAATAAGGAATTGACTTCCTCCTCAGTGGCTGGGAGGAAGCGGCAGAGGGTGGCAGATAACTATCTTGTGTTGGGATGTTGCTTCTGATAGTTAGAGTTTTACTGAGGAAGTAATCTGCCAGGTCTTGAGCGCTGAAGGCAGCTGAGGGGGGAGGTGCAGGTGGGTAGAGGAGGGTGTTGAAGGTGGACCAGAGCCGTTTAGGGTTGGAGGACAGCGTAGATATAAGAGATGAGAAGAAGGATTGTTTGGCCAAGTGGAGGGCAGAGGTGTATGACCGGAGAATAAACTTGAAGTGAACAAAATCAGCTTCAGAGCGGGATTTCCTCCAGGCACGCTCTGCGGTGTGGGAGCATCTTTGCAGGTAGCGAGTCTGGAGGGTGTGCCAGGGCTGAAGCTGGCGGCGTGGGGCCTTACAGAGTCGAAGAGGAGCAAGAGTGTCTAGAGCAGAGATAAGCGTAGTGATTAGTGGCAGCATCAGGGCAGGTGAAGGATGAGGTATGAGGGAGGTGGTGAAGTAGGTTGGAGAATTGATGGGGGTCCACAGCATGTAGATTTCTGTGAGTGTGTGTGCGGGGTGGGGGAGCAGGGTGTTTAGGAAGTCCAGATAGGTTGAAAGAGAGAAGGTGGTGGTCAGAGATGGGGAAAGGGCGACATTTGAACTCAGAAATGGAGCAGAGGTTGGAAAAGACCAGGTCAATAACGTGATCATCGCGGTGGGTAGGGAGGAGGGAGGATTGTGTGAGTCCAAGGGAGGACGTGAGTGAAAGAAGTTTGGAGGCAGCAGGAGTGGAAGGATCGTCAATGGGAATGTTGAAGTCCCCGAGAATTAGGCATGGAAGATTAGAAGACAGGAAGTGAGAAAGCCAGGTAGCAAAGTGGTCAAAGAACTGGGAGGTTGGTCCCGGTGGGCGGTAGATGACTGCCACCCTGAGGGCCAGAGGAGAGAACAGGCGGATGCAGTGTGTCTCGAAGGAGGAGAAGGAGAGGGATGGGGGTGGAGGGAGATGCTGGTAGGTGCAGGTGGGAGAGAGCAGGAGTCCGCCCCGCCACCATTTCTCTCACCCGGTCTGGGGGTATGGCTCAAGTGTAGACCGCCATGTGAGAGAGCAGCAACGGAGGCCGTGTCAGAGGGAGTTAGCCAGGTTTCAGTTAAAGCTAGGAGGTTGAAGGAGTTTGAAAGGAAGAGGTCATGGACGGCTGTGAGTTTGTTGCACACAAGCGAGCGTTCCAGAGGGCGCAGGAGAAAGAGGACAGGCGCTGAGGGATGATGGGAATGAGGTTGCTGGGCTTGCAGGGAGGTGATTTATGTGCGATGGAGATAGGATGAGAGGGAAGTATTGGATGTGTTGTGGGGCCAGGGTTAGGGGATATGTCACCTGAATAGAGTAACAGCAGGAGGGTGAGAAAGAGAAGGTGGGAATGGGATTTGTGGGAGTGAGAGTGATTGGCAGCACGAGAGTTAGAGGGAGACCATGTTCTGAGGAAACAAAGGAGCTCATGCGAGGCCATCATGTGGGACGAGAGGAGGGAGGAAGAGATGCAGATAGTGTAGGGGTCGGTGGTAGAGGGGCAGGAGTTCCATTTAAGGAGAAAGGTAGAAGTAAAGAGCAGAAGCGTGAGAGAAAGCATGATACAGACGTGAGTTTACAAGAGTAAAAAGTGGGCCTTGCAGTTTTGCAGTTCCTTCCTCCAGTCCCGCAACTCCAGGAATCAACTCTGAACGTCCACTTAAGAATGCCACTTAACTCCAGGAATCAACTCTGAACGTCCACTTAAGAATGCCACTTAACTCCAGGAATCAACTCTGAACGTCCACTTAAGAATGCCACTTAACTCCAGGAATCAACTCTGAACGTCCACTTAAGAATGCCACTTGGAAATGACACTGGAGCCTGGCTCAATGGAGCCTGTTATAGTTGTTATATAGGGCGGACTGATTGCATTCAGGCAGTTAAAAAGTCAACACCTGAAGCTGGAGGGGCTGTGTCAATAGGGCAGGAGATTCACATGCTAATTAGCAAAGCAAATGGTGGAGAAAAACAAAAATAAATAAAAAATAAATATCATCATGGACGATACGGTACAGGGAGCAGAATCAATGGTTAATCAGATTAATAGTCTAGATTCTCCCATAAAAATTACGGCAGCCATTAGTCTGCAGTCTATTGATTTTTTGGACTTACGAATGAGTGAGTGCAGAGGAGGTGCCTGAAAGTGAGGGGGAGGTCCTTTGGCCCTCTCTCCCTCCCGATCGGCTGGGGGCAGCAGTGAAAGTCTGGCACCATTTGGAAGGGCACAGCCTACCCTTCCAAACTGTGACTGACTTTAACCCCTTGGGGGCCGGATTGCAATTTGGCGCCAAAAAGTGCTGGATTGCGATCCTCTCCTGCAGCTGGCCGA